>OY992889.1:4860179-5125179 GCA_963921405.1 Cepaea hortensis | reverse complement strand
CTTTTCTAGAGTTATATCGAGCCAACCGTCATGTATGGACACGAAGTCATGGACAAGTGAGGAATTATGTGGAGATAACATCCCAACATTGACACTAACATCCCAAAATTGACACTAACATCCCAAAATTGACACTAACGTCTCAACATTGTCACGTCCTGACATTGACACTAATGCCCCGAGATTGACACTAATGTCCCAACATTGACACCAACCACGCAACATTTACACTAACTTACTAACATTGACACTGACGTCCTGATATAGACACTAACATCCTGACAATGACACTTAAGTCCTGACATTAAACCTAACGTCCCAACATTGATACTAAACTCCAAACATTCACACTAACGTCTCGACATTGACACAAACGTCACGACATTCTCACTAACGTCCCAACATTGACACTAATGCCCCGAGATTGACACTAATGTCTCAACATTGACACTAACCACCCAACATTTACACTAAATTCCTGACATTAACATTGACGTCCTGATATAGACACTAACGTCCTGACATTGACACTTACGTCGTGCCATTGATACTAACGTCCTAACATTGACACTAACGTCTCAACATTGACACTAACGACCTGACATTGACACTAATGGCTTGACATTGACACTAACGTCCTGACAATAAAAGTAACGTCCCAACATTGACACTGAACTCCCAACATTAACACTAATGTCCCGACATTAACACTAATGACTTGACATTGACACTAACGTCCTGACATTAAAACTAACGTCCCAACATTGACACTAACGTCCTGTCATTAACACTAAAGACCTAACATTGACACTAATGTGCTGACATTGACACTGACGTCCTGATATAGACACTAATGTCTTGACATTGACACTTACGTCGTGCCATTGATACTAACGTCCCTACATTGCCACTGGCGTCCCCAACATTGACATAGACATTCTAACATTGACACTAACGTCCCAACATTGACACAAACATTCTAACATTGACACTAACTTCCCAACATTGACACAAACATTCTAACATTGACACTAATGTCCTAACATTGACACTAACGTCCTAACATTGACACTAACGTCCCAACATTGACACAAACATTCTAACATTGACACTAACGTCCTAACATTGACACTAACGTCCCAACATTGACACAAACATTCTAACATTGACACTAACGTCCCAACATTGACACAAACATTCTAACATTGACACTAAAGTCCCAACATTGACACAAACATTCTAACATTGACACTAACGTCCCAACATTGACACAAACATTCTAATATTGACACTAACGTCCCAACATTGACACAAACATTCTAACATTGACACTAACGTCCCAACATTGACACTGGCGTCTCCAACATTGACACTAACAGGCCCTTTATTTTAATCACAATTATTTCGTATGTCGCCGCGACTTTTCCAACTTATATGAGCAAAAATGTCCCAGCAAGTTCTGGCTTGGACTACAGATTTATGGGGGAATAACAAACGGCCTTTGATATGTAAATGACACGGTGTTGCTGGCAGGAAATGGGCAAAACGTGGGCAGCAGTTTAATAGACAAAGGGCGCAATGTGGATTCTTATAGTCCTTGCTCTATGGCGTTGGTGATCATGTCTGTCCACAGCCTTCTGTCTCGTGCACTGCCAATCCTTTTATAGTCCATGCTGTGTGGCGTTGGTGTCCTGCCTTCTGTCTCGTCTGCTGCCAGTCGTTTCTGATACTACCTCTTGCTCTTCCCTTTTGCTCTTCCCTCTTGCCTTTCACCCTTGCTCTTCACATACCTCTCCTTATCGCTAAACTTCCTGTTGTTACGACTCACTCCAGCTTGGCCCCTTCGAATGATACGCCCACAACGATTGAGCATTAAGCATTACTATTCAAAAACAAACTACAACTAATAATAACCAATACAAATGAATAAAAACCAACATTGAGAATGGTAGTCAATGTAGAAAGTGATTAGACCACATAACATGTTTCACATATATAGAACACGTAAAACGTTTCACATATATAGAACACGGACAATGATTAACATATATAGACAATGTAACATGTAACACGTTTGACATATATAGAACATATAACAGGTTTCACATATATAGAACACGTAAAACGTTTCACATATATAGAACACGTAAAATTATTAACATATATAGACAATGTAACATGTAACACGTTTCACATATATAGAACATATAATAGGTTTCACATATATAGAACACGTAAAACGTTTCACATATATAGAACACGTAAAATTATTATCATATATAGACAATGTAACATGTAACACGTTTGACATATATAGAACATATAACAGGTTTCACATATATAGAACACGTAAAACGTTTCACATATATAGAACACGTAAAATTATTAACATATATAGACAATGTAACATGTAACACGTTTGACATATTTAGAACATATAACACGTTTCACATATATAGAACACGTAAAACGTTTCACATATATAGAACACGTAAAATTATTATCATATATAGACAATGTAACATGTAACACGTTTGACATATATAGAACATATAACAGGTTTCACATATATAGAACACGTAAAACATTTCACATATATAGAACATATAGCACGTTTCACATATATAGAACACGCAAAACGTTTCACATATATAGAACACGTAAAATGATTAACATATATAGACAATGTAACATGTAACACGTTTGACATATACAGAACATATAACATGTTTCACATATTTAGAACATGCAACATGTTTCACATACATAGAACATGTAACACGTTTTACATATATAGAACATGTAACGTATTTCACATATTTAGAACATGTAACATGTTTCATATATATTGAACATGTATCACGTTTCACATATATAGAACATGTAACACGTTGCACTTGAATAGAACATATAATGGGGGAGCCATGGATGAGAGGTGTAATGTAACTAAACTTCGTCTTCTGATGGCGGGTAGTGGGTCACGTGCACAGACGCTCAGCTGGACTTAAACGTCGAGTTCTCGTTCAGAAAGCAATGGAAAACTGCTGAAGGTAACTCTGCCGAGATAATCACAGTGAACGCATGAACCTAGTCAACCCAACAATGTCAGTGGCCATGTATTTAGTATTCCAGGACCTAGCCGCCCCAACAATGGCAGTGACCATGTATTTAGTATTTCAGGACCTAGTCGCCCCAACAATGTCAGTGACCATGTATTTAGTATTTCAGGACCTACCCGCCCCAACAATGGCAGTGACCATGTATTTAGTATTTCAGGACCTACCCGCCCCAACAATGGCAGTGACCATGTATTTAGTATTTCAGGACCTAGTCGCCCCAACAATGGCAGTGACCATGTATTTAGTATTTCAGGACCTACCCGCCCCAACAATGGCAGTGACCATGTATTTAGTATTTCAGGACCTACCCGCCCCAACAATGGCAGTGACCATGTATTTAGTATGTCAGGACCTAGTCGCCCCAACAATGTCAGTGACCATGTATTTAGTATTTCAGGACCTAGTCGCCCCAACAGTGGCAGTGACCATGTATTTAGTATTTCAGGACCTACCCGCCCCAACAATGGCAGTGACCATGTATTTAGTATTTCAGGACCTAGTCGCCCCAACAATGCCAGCGACGAAGTATTTAGTATTTCAGGACCTAGTAGCCCCAACAATGTCAGTGACCATGTATTTAGTATTTCAACCAAAGTATTATTCTTTTATTCATGTCATATGATATATAACTCTTCCGTGTGTACCTAAAGAGATACAGCGAAATATGCCAGGCAATAAATCGTGCAATATATTGTTTATTGTTTCTGTGTTTAGAATTATCCACCATGTTTGTAGCATGTAAATCTCTTTCAGGAATGTGGAAGACAAGGAGAAACCTTGGTATCAATGGCTGTAAAGATACTCTATGGGTAATGGCAAAGATAGAACAGTGGAGTAACGATATGTTTACACAAATTCTTCCGTCTACCCTTCTGACATTATCTGTTATGTCTGAATAGAAGAACACTACATGTTTGGCTACAATCAGTCCTTTCTCAATATGTAATACAAGGCAGATATGCGAACAGAGCAGGGGGTGCTGCTTTTGAGGCTAACAACGACTAAGAACGAACTAACTATCATAAGCCAGTGCGGTCCCGAAGATATCTAAAGTGGTTCGGGAATCCCTGATCGGAACGATAATTGTTTATTTAGTTCAGATTCCTTTGTTAAGCCGCCGCGGCCTGGCAACCTAGCTATTTCCACAACAGTTGTTGGTACAGGAATGTCTGAGGACACGTTACTGACGGCGTGGGGACAATATCAACATAATAAAATGGAAGACACGTTATACGATAGGACACTCATAAATGGAAAACACTTGTTACGATAGGACACACATAAATGGAAGACACGTTGTACGATAGGACACACATAAATGGAAGACACGTTGTACGATAGGACACACATAAATGGAAGACACGTTGTACGATAGGACACACATAAACGGAAGACACGTTGTACGATAGGACACACATAAATGGAAGACACGTTTTACGATAGGACACAAATAAATGGAAGACTTGATACGATAGGAAACACATAAATTGATGATTTTATACGATAGGACACTCATAAATTGAAGATTTTATACGATAGGACACTCATAAATGGAAGATTTTATACGATAGGACACTCATAAATGGAAGATTTTATACGATAGGACACTCATAAATGGAAGATTTTATACGATAGGACACACATAAATGGAAGACTTGATACGATAGGACACACATAAATGGAAGACTTGATACGATAGGACACTCATAAATGGAAGATTTTATACGATAGGACACTCATAAATGGAAGATTTTATACGATAGGACACACATAAATGGAAGACTTTATACGATAGGACATACATAAATGGAAGACTTGATACGATAGGACACACATAAATGGAAGATTGTATATGATGGGACACACATAAAATGATGATTTTATACTATAGGACACTCATAAATGGAAGATTGTATACGATGGGACACACATAAATGGAAGATTTTATACGATAGGACATACATAAATGGAAGATTATATACGATAGGACACACATAAATGGAAGACTTGATACGATAGGACACACATAAATGGAAGATTTATATGATGGGACACACATAAATGGATGATTTTATACGATAGGACACTCATAAATGGAAGATTGTATACGATGGGACACACATAAATGGACGATTTTATACGATAGGACATACACAAATGGATGACTTTATACGATAGGACACACATAAATGGAAGATTATATACGATAGGACACACATAAATGGAAGACTTGATACGATAGGACACTCATAAATGGAAGATTTTATACGATAGGACACTCATAAATGGAAGACTTGATACGATAGGACACTCATAAATGGAAGATTTTATACGATAGGACACTCATAAATGGAAGATTTTATACGATAGGACACACATAAATGGAAGACTTGATACGATAGGACACACATAAATGGAAGATTGTATACGATAGGACACACATAAATGGAAGATTGTATATGATGGGACACACATAAATGGATGATTTTATACGATAGGACACTCATAAATGGAAGATTGTATACGATGGGACACACATAAATGGAAGATTTTATACGATAGGACATACATAAATGGACGACTTTATACGATAGGACACACATAAATGGAAGATTATATACGATAGGACACACATAAATGGAAGACTTTATACGATAGGACACTCATAAATGGAAGATTTTATACGATAGGACACTCATAAATGGAAGACTTGATACGATAGGACACTCATAAATGGAAGATTTTATACGATAGGACACACATAAATGGAAGACTATACGATAGGACACACATAAATGGAAGATTATATACGATAGGACACACATAAATGGAAGATTATATACGATAGGACACACATAAATGGAAGATTATATACGATAGGACTGTCAGAGTCTAAAGTATTGCCAGCAGAGATGCAGGGACATCGTTACGCCCGCCAGGCGAGTATTAGTTACCTGCCTGCGAGGTTGCCGGCTGACGAGACAGCCAGCGGTCAGGCAAGGACAAAGCAGGACGCACGCAGGCCTCGTGAAGCCACTTCAGGTGGGCAGGCGCGTTGCGAGAAATAGCCAGACAGCTCTGGGACTCGGACTCGACTGGACGTATGATGGGAGAAAGGCTTGTGTAGTTCTGTGGCCCGAAAGTCGAATTCTTGTACATCTTGTGAGACTGATTGTAAGCTGTGGGTTGCTTGTAAGGGTATTGTTATAACTTATGTATTGTGATGATCATCTCTAGATCGTGATCTGTAAATAAATCCATCGAAACTTCGTGTCGTTGAGTCTCAAGTCAAATCACGTTGTATTTGTACTGTCTCACATGTGTTAGGTTAACGAGCCAGGTTTAAGACCCTGACATGTGTGGACGTGGTGGCATTCGTCCGGCTTTAAAATGAACGTGTTTTAAGTAATTAACATTTAAAACCTAGATTTCTGAACTTAGAAATTTTTGTTCAACTTTAGAGTACATTTAAATGTGATTGTGAAGGCTCATTTTGATATATATTATTACATTAGTTAAACATGGAGACTAAATGTGAACGTACAGTGCATACATATTGTTTGATCTAGTAAACGTGTAAAACATTTGTGATTGTGGAACTTGTCACCGTTTTGACCTTGTCGACATTGTGAAGTTGCCGCCATTGTGACCTTGTCGCCATCTTGTAAACTTGATGTCTATGTCCTTACTGAATGTCATCTTGATGTAAGTGATGTGTCATCAATGTTGTATAGTGTTGAGATATAGTTAGATTGTCTTTGAAAAGTGAATTGTGGAAAGCAGAAAGGTTCGGAAAGAAAGTGACTTGTGGTTTTGAAAAAAATTGTTGACTGACAACATTACGACCTACAATTACACTCAACGCCATACAACCCTAATCAAAACTTAGTGACAAGCATACACACCACATCAAACAGGCGTTAATTTATTTCCTCCAAAAACAAAGCAGGTTTTCTGTGCCATCTGAAACCCTTGCCCGTAGAGGTCATTTGTGTTTTGAAGTAGCGACCCTACAGTTCCTAGTCCGAATTCCAACCGTTCTTCACCGCATCCAGGACACTTGAGTATATTTTTTCTTTCTATATACTTTCGGATGCAAATTTAGGCACATATTGCAAATAGAACACAATTGTAAATTGTTCACGTTACTAACAACTTGTAACAAATTGTGTGTCTGATATTTCATTTGCATTTTCCATCATGTCGTCATTAAATGATTTCATCGATATGGGGTTAAAGTTAAAATTAACAGGTGATGAGCTAACGAAGTGGAGTGAGACTAAATACACTGAACACCTTCGTGAGAAAGCTAATGAACGTGATGAAAGAGCGGCTGAAAGAGCTGCCAAGCAAGCAGAGGCAGCAACCTCAGCAAAACAAGCTGAGTTAGATATTGAACTGAAGAAAGTTGAGATAGCAGCTCAGAGTAAACGGGAAGAGCTGGAAGTGCAATTAAAAATCAAACAACTTGATACTGAGACTGCCATAAACAAAGAGTCCAAGAAATCTGAGAGACTGGAGAAAGAAAACCAGTATAAGAAATATCAAGGTATCGTAAGAAATTATACCTCGGGTGACTGCATTGCAGCCTTCACCCAAAATTTTGAGACTTTAATGGACCATTACCAGGTCCCATTGTCTGAATGGAATATAATTTATATGAGAAGTTTATCAGGGGAGCCTCTGAAAGTCATAGAGACTATCCCCAAAGACCTCAGAAAAGATTACCATTATCTAAAATCAAAGATTATGGCACATTTTATGTTAGATGAGGCAGGTTACAGAGAACAATTCAGCAAGTTGAGCCCCAAACCGACTCAAACGTTCTCTGACTACCTCTGCTTAGTCCGAGACATATTTACCAAATGGACTTCAGCAGCTAAAATTGATAAGAACTATCAAAAGTTAGAAGATCTTATCATCAGAGATAAAGTCATTTCATCCATTCCATCAGCATTTTCGAAATTTTTGCAAGAGAATGAATGTACGAGTGTAGAGCAGATTGAGAGGCGTGGTTCGGCTTATTACACAGCCAACAAACATTGTTTTGCCAGTGAAGCTACTGAAATCAATTTTGTAGCATCGGCTAACTATGACAAACCCTATAGTAGGCAAAAACCTTATAAGCCTACATCTGAGAAGTACAACCATTGTAACTATTGTAAAATTTCACATCATCAAGGTGAGATGTGCGACAAGAACCCCGCATATCTTACATATTTACAGAACATCGTAAACAGACAAGATGAGGAGCGTAAATCCTTTAGAAATTTGCGTAAATGTTTCCTCTGTAAGGCGTATGGACATTATCGCCATGATTGTAAAGGTAGGCAAATGACCAAGAAAGCCAATGCCGCCTTATTTGATAGTTCATCATCCGATGAAGAACAATCAGAGAAACACCTTGTGAACTCAGCACAGGCTTTTGATATGTTTAACGCAAATAAATGTACTGTTTGTAATACCTTTTATGAAGATGGTATTTTAACATGCGGCCACTCCATCCCTATTGCCAATGAAGAAGCTAATTTGGTAGTAGATTCCAAAGGCAGAATAAACATCCATCAAGGATATGTGAATGGCAAGCCTGCTACAGTCCTTCGGGACACGGGAAGTTCACTGATTGGACTGAAGAGAACGTTCATAATGCCTACAGACTATACAGGCAGGCACGTAACATGCAGAACATTCTCCGGCAATATTGAAAAGTACCCACTAGCATGGGCATATATTCAAACACCTTTCCTCACTGGGAAAGTAAAATGCGCAGCATTAACAAACCCGGTGTGTGATGTTATAATTGGAAATTGACCAGGGGTGAATGATATGCCTCATGACATAACATCTCTTTGCAATAATGAGATCACAAAATCACCATCAAATGTCATCATTGATAATGTTGTACCACCTAATGAATGTATGGTAGCTAATGTAGCACTAGGATCTCATGACATCATTGATAACACTGTTTCATCACCATCTGATATCATTGAATGTGTGAACGCAGTAACCAGATCTACTGCTAGAATGCAAGATGAAATTAATCAGACTGAGGCTATAGAAATGCTTAGCCCAGTATTACTACCTCCTAAAACCATGAAGGAGACTTTTGTAACAGCCCAAAAGGCTGATCCTTCATTGTCAAAATATTTTAATCTGATCGGCAAAAAGCCAAAGTTAACCAAAAATGCAAGATGGCATTTTGCTTTGAAAAATTGTATCCTCACCAGGTATTATACCAGAGGTGACACCACAACAGAGCAAACTGTTTTGCCAATTGAGTATCTTAAGCAAGCCTTACATCTTGCCCATGATATACCTCTTGCAGGGCATATGGCATACGCTAAGACCAGATCAAGATTATTATTACAGTTTTATTGGCCCAAATTCTGCAATGATATTAAGCAATATTGCAGGAGTTGTGACATCTGCCAAAAACTTGTAAAGAAAGGAAAAAACCCACAGGCAAAGTTACAAATTACTGACTTAGCCAGTCGACCTTTTGAGAAAATATCTGTCGACATAGTGGGCCCTCTTAATCAGATGACAACAAGAGGGAATAGATATATATTAACTATTATTGATCAATGTAGCCGCTGGCCTGAAGCGATTCCGCTAAAGAACATAACTGCCAATGACATAATGGAAGTTTTCTTCCATATATTTTCACGGATAGGATTTCCAGACACTATCCAATCAGATAGGGGAACTCAGTTTATCGCCGAATCTACTCAAGCTTTCACCAAAATGCTAGGAGTGAAGCAATGTTTCAATTCCCCGTACCATCCTCACTCGAGCGGAATTATAGAAAAATTTAACGGTGATTTAAAGCATATGTTTGCTAAAGTCACGCAAGAGCACCCCAATAACTGGGACGTATATTTACCTGCTATTCTCTTTGCTTATCGCGAGGTGCCACATGCTAGTACAGGTTTCTCTCCTTTTGAACTTATCTATGGTGCCAAACCACGTGGCCCATTAAGCATCTATCATCAAATGTTAACTGAATCCACTCCTTTACTCAAACCCATATCATCATACGTATACGTTACATCATTGCGTGAAAGAATCATCAAATCTTGTATAATTGCAAAGGATGCACTAAAATTATCTGGTGCTACATATAGACAATATGCTGACAAAAATAACAGGACAATAACGTTGACACCTGGACAGGACGTTCTTCTTCTTCTACCTAGTGACAGACACTTATTGACTGATTTGGCAAGGACCATTTACAGTGACGAGACAGATTTCACCTGTAGACTATGAGATCCAAATAAAAGACAAAGACAAAATATTCCACATAAATATGCTAAGACCATATTACAACAGAGACAACGAACAAGACGATACAACAGCATGTACAGTGATAATAGACCATGAAGATGACGAGGCTAGTGACGAAATTCCAACACCTGCATTAGACACAACAAACTGCTTGAAGGAAATTAAGATCAACCCAAAGTTAACTCAAGCAGAAACAGACAGTTGCAAACAGCTCATACAACAGTACAACACCATTTTCTCCAACAACCCAGGACAAACAGAATTAGTACAACATCACATCACACTCACGTCAAATACACCTATAAAATGCAGACCATACACCATTCCATTGCATTACAAAGAACACTTACATCAAGAGATCATTAGCTTAGAGAAAAACAACATCATTAGACGATCCCAATCAAATTTCTCATCTCCAATGGTCATAGTACGCAAAAAGGACAACACAATAAGACTCTGTGTCGACTATAGAAAATTAAATAAGATAACTCTTTTAGATCTAGACCCAATGGCCAACTCTGAAGATCTGCTGACAGAATTGACAGACGCTAGGTTCTTTACGAAGGTAGACATGACGAAAGGTTACTGGCAAATAACAGTAGACGAACAGAGCAGACATTTGACAGCTTTTGCCACACCTTGGGGACTGTACGAATGGTGCAAACTTCCATTTGGGCTTGTCAATGCCCCGGCAACATTCGTACGTATGACACGACTTCTACTAGTAGACATACCGAATATTATCTGTTACATAGACGACATTTGTGTTCACACAAAGACGATGACAGACCACATAAAGACATTAGAACAGATATTTGAACGCATTAGACAGCACGGACTGACGGTAAAGCCTGCAAAAGTAGACATAGCCTATCAGGAAATATCCTTCTTGGGGGACAACATATCTAATGGCTTTGTCACGACAGACGATAACATTGTGTCCAAGATACTAAAACTCTCACTTCCGACTACGAAAAAGCAAGTCAGAAGTTTGTTGGGACTTATAAATTATTATAGGCAGTTCATACCAGATTTTGCTGAACTGACCGAAGTATTTACTAACTTACTAACAAAAGATCAACCCGAGAAAATTGTAAGCAATGAATGCCTAAAATTTGCATTCCATAAAGTATTATCTTATTTCTCTGAGAATAGTTTAAAGAATCCCATTCTCAAATTGCCAAATTTTCTTATTTCTTTCAGATTACGCACAGACGCGAGCTCCGTAGCGATTGGAGCAGTTCTGTTACAGGAACATGATAACATCTTACATCCTGTATATTACTTCTCGAGAAAATTAAAACCTAGAGAACGCTCTTGGTCGACACCGCAGTTGGAAGCCCTTGCTCTAGTCGAGGGTATAACTAAATTTTCCAGATTCTTTCTGGGACGTCATTTTATTGTGGAGTCTGACAGTAGTCCGTTGAGATTTATCAATTCAGGTGTACCTTCCAACCAAATGATAGCTCGCTGGTCTCTTAAACTTCAAGATTACAGCTTTGAAGTTCGACACATCGCGGGCAGATTCAACACGATTGCCGATCTTTTGTCCCGTTGTCCGACCGACCCAGTAAGCACCAATGTCTGAGTGCAGTGTGTAAAATACACTCAGACCAACACAACCATGCATCAGTGAAGTTTTTTTTCACGAAAGCTGTGTATGTCTATATGATGTGATAGGGTGTATTCCCAATATACATAGTTTTTCTTATTTTATTATTAATGTAGTGATTGTCGTGAATAATTGTGTAGTGTGTGGTAGAAAGAGAACTTTATTAATTGTATATATTACGAAACAAGAACAGTGCCACATTCGCTCTGAACTTACCGCAAGCGAACTATCCAATTTATCCGTGGTATCTGCATTTGGAACATATCCAGTGATATTTTAACTCCGTGTGTGAAAGTGTGACCTGAACATTGACATCTACACCACTTCAGTCAATCGAAATCCAGAAGTTTTTCCAGTGAAACAACCAACACATGAACGATCAGAACTTTGCACATTCCGTTTTACTACATCAGACCGGAACAAGTGTGTTCTACAAATTTCAACATCAGCTGTTTCGTGTGTACTTCCGGATGATTTAGAAATTTAGTTTAAAAGTAGCAGACGAAAAACAAAAGCTTAAAAAGTTATAACACTTCTAAACTATTTACGATTCAATAATTTCGAATACACAAATTGTGTATTAAGATTTTTCATTTAGTGTAATCTTAGAATCATATCTTGATTAATTTATTCATACTATCGACATTTTTTCGCTAGTATGGAGAAACATCAAGCTATGACGCTGAGAAATAGAAGAATTATTGTAAGATATTATATTTCTTAATTTTTGAAGTTATGTCCCTTTCATTTAATTGTTATTACATTATTACACCAAGGGCGTTAATTGAAATGTATATGATGATGTGTTGTATATAAATAACCATGTTGTTGCCAGATTGTTAACACGCCAAGAAGCCATCTACTGGGCATGGTAGAGTGTTACCGACATTGCAGACCGACACAAGAACTCCTGGCCAAATGAGGTCAGAGTTTGAGCGTTGAATGCGGCTTATATAAAGCCGTATTACAGTCTTGCCAGATGTTTTTTGTCTCAAAAAGCATATTATTACTTTTTTTTTGAAAGGCTGCGAGGTAGTTGCTTGGGAAGCTGTTACTACCGATCTGACTGGGTCAATAATGCAATTAAGGTAATCAGCCATCGAGAGGATGAAGCTTGACGAGTGTTAAAGGTTGAACACCACATGTCTTTAGATACAATGTCCATTTCTTATGTGTTTCTATGCCAAGATATGTGTTTTTGTATTTCTACACCAAAATAATTGTATATAACAGAAAGGTTGACTCTGACAGGTTAAAAATATTAACCCAGTATTGTATATAGAGTGTACATGAAAGATAACATCTTTCACGAAGAAGCCCCGGGGGGAGCGTGTCAGAGTCTAAAGTATTGCCAGCAGAGATGCAGGGACATCGTTACGCCCGCCAGGCGAGTATTAGTTACCTGCCTGCGAGGTTGTCGGCTGACGAGACAGCCAGCGGTCAGGCAAGGACAAAGCAGGACGCACGCAGGCCTCGTGAAGCCACTTCAGGTGAGCAGGCGCGTTGCGAGAAATAGCCAGACAGCTCTGGGACTCGGACTCGACTGGACGTATGATGGGAGAAAGGCTTGTGTAGTTCTGTGGCCCGAAAGTCGAGTGCTTGTACATCTTGTGAGACTGATTGTAAGCTGTGGGTTGCTTGTAAGGGTATTGTTATAACTTATGTATTGTGATGATCATCTCTAGATCGTGATCTGTAAATAAATCCATCGAAACTTCGTGTCGTTGAGTCTCAAGTCAAATCACGTTGTATTTGTACTGTCTCACATGTGTTAGGTTAACGAGCCAGGTTTAAGACCCTGACAAGGACACACATAAATGGAAGACTTGATACGATAGGACACTCATAAATGGAAGATTTTATACGATAGGACACTCATAAATGGAAGACTTGATACGATAGGACACTCATAAGTGGAAGATTTTATACGATAGGACACTCATAAATGGAAGATTTTATACGATAGGACACACATAAATGGAAGACTTGATACGATAGGACACACATAAATGGAAGACACGTTGTACGATAGGACACTCATACATAGCACATAAGCCTGGACTGAACTGTAGAGTCTACGTGTTGCCCATGATCCCTCTCTCTCTCGGCCTGCCTAATTTACTCCAGAGAAAAGGTAACAGCAATACATCTGAAACAAGACTAGCTGTAGGAGCTGCCCGATCCGCTGTCAGATCTTCGGCCATAGACCAGTTGTCAACCAAAGCTTAGGGCCTGATCTGCGCTGCCATGACATTTAGTCTTCACACTGCATTTCCTCGCACCAGGATAAGTATTGTACCCTTCCAATTGCGCTCCTCCACCCGAAGCCGTTGTCACAATGTGGGGTGTCGGGTTTAGTAAGCGCCGCCCAACATTCGGCGATAGCAAAAAGCAGGTGGTACTGTCCACTGCCGTACGGTAGCTCAGTCATATCTGAATGTTTTTTGTCCATCAAGAATGATGATGACTATTCATTTCATAAAGTAGGGTTGAAAGTAAAGAGCCGTGAGTTCTAAGATGGCTGATAAGGCCTATTTTGGCTGGAAATGTTCTTTCACAATGTGCGCAAAGAATGCTTGACGTTCCAGGAGTAGGATCTCTTGCAATTTTTTTTCCACTCCAGCCTTTTTTTTTTTTTACAGCTCTTGCAGTTATGTTTGCTTCACAAGTGACTCCACCCTTGCCATGTACGCCACGGATTTCGGTCTTTGGCAGCAGTCTCCGAAGTGCCGATCTAAAAGTCCCGTCCCTTGTGACAGTATTACCCACGGACATTACCTGCAAATATGTTTCACCCTGTGTCAACAAGATTCATCACCAACCCGTGCCCTGCCAGCTGGCCTAGGGGTTCATGGCTCTCCACAGATCTCGATCTTTGGTTTTCTGGATCAACTCTGATGATGATATTCCTCCATGTCACCGTCTCAATCCACCCAGCATCATTTCTCTTGGTCTGCCTATGCCTCTCATTTGCAATATGCACTGTTTATGTTTACAACTTTCATTTGACAATGTTTCCCCCCCCCCCCCCATGTGAATGTATCATGCGTAATATGCACTGTTTATTCTTACAAAATCCATTTGACAATGTTTTTTTTCCCTATGTAAATGTAACATGCACATTTGATGAATGAAAGATGAGTGAATGAAAGGGCCGAATGTAAGACGGGCCTGCGTGCCCAATTTGTTACCCTTTTAAAATAAAGTTCGTTCGTTCGTTCGTTCGTTCGTTCGTTCGTTCTATACCCCTGGGTCCTTCCAGCTGTCACCATGTTCTCCAATGCCTCTTTTCTCATCACATGACCAAATGATGCTGTTTGACTCATTCTTTGTATATTTTTTTTTCGTTCGCTGGCTTTAAACTCAAACGTAGTTCATACACGTGCTATTAATTCTAGTGCACTGTGCTGCTATTTGCTTGTGGTTTAGTTTTCCCTTTCACGAGTGTGCTACATAGAGCCTGTACTTTTATACGGATGTGAAGCGTGGACAATGAGCAGTCAAGCTGAACAACATCTGATGGCTGTGGAAATGTGGTTTTTGAGGAAAATGCAAAGAATACCATGGACAGACCAAAATCCAACGACCAAGTCCTACAAGAAATGAAAATCGTAAACTGATTACAGAAATTAGACGCAGACAGTCAAAATTCTTTGTACATGTTATGAGAAGAAATAAATTGAGAACTTCGTGACAACAGTCAAGATCGAGGGAAAGAGAACAAAGGGAAGACAGAGAAGTAAATACCTGGATGGCTTGACCACTTGGCATGGTCGATACAAGAACACTGAGCTGATCTACGACTCTGGTGATCGAGTGAAATGGCGAATCATGACCGCCCACGCTTGCTGGCATGGCACATGATGGATGGATTACCAATGTCCCACGCCCAGGCGAACACACTCTGACTTCAGAGGTAATTGCCATGTACGTCACCGAGTCAAGGACGAGAAGTCAACATTTTAGTCCAACCCACCCGTGCAGGGGTTGAACCCGCAACCTCAGAGCATAAGCACATGGGATGTTACAAACGATCTCTCTTATCCATTCGGCCACGCGGACCCCATAGTTGTATATATTATTCTACTTTCAATAGCCTCGTCCAGGCAGTCGTGGTTAGTTACTCTGGCAGTCCAAGGAATTCCCAACATTCGTCTCAGTAACTACATCTCTGTTGCTTCCAAGCTTTTCTTAACTGGTTCATGCACATTCCACTTACTAGCGTACAAGCAAAACAGGTTCAATATAATATTTCAGCACTCACTCAGTGACAGTGATTTATTGTATAAAATACTGTCCGTTTTATGAAATCCAGCTCTTGCTTACCATGTTTTGCTCTTAGAGCTCAAAGTGGAATTTTGAAAAAAGAACGCTCGCTTTTAAACTTCCATTGCGCTTAAGGCGGGGTATTGGCATCTGTCATTACAACGGTCGGTTGGACTTCAACGCTGTCAGACCGTTCAGAAAGCAATGGCAAATTATTGAACATAACATTGACTAGAAAGTCAAGCTGTAGTTTGGTTTAGTTACAGGACCTCGCAGTCAACCCTAGCATTTTTTTGGGGGCTGTTCGTGATTTCTTGGCAAGTGAATATTCAGTAGTTTGCCATTGCCTTTTGAACGACTGGCACCTATAACATTTTCAGAAAAAGTCAACGAAAGGCGGGCTGCTGCCAAATCGCATGTAGCTGTGTTTGGAACGCGCATATCCAGGATTACGAACTGCATCAGTAACTACTGCGCCACAGAGTTGGGTTAAATTGCAAAAATTCCGCGCTTTATTTCTACCACACACCGTCTATCTGTTGTTATAATTGTCCTTTATCTCTGCCACACACCGTCTATCTGTTGTTATAATTGTCCTTTATCTCTGCCACACACCGTCTATCTGTTGTTATAATTGTCCTTCACCTCTGCCACACACCGTCTATCTGTTGTTATAATTGTCTTTTATCTCTGCCACACACCGTCTATCTGTTGTTATAATTGTCCTTTATCTCTGCCACACACCGTCTATCTGTTGTTATAATTGTCCTCTATCTCTGCCACACACCGTCTATCTGTTGTTATAATTGTCCTTTATCTCTGCCACACACCGTCTATCTGTTGTAATAATTGTCCTTTATCTCTGCCACACACCGTCTATCTGTTGTTATAATTGTCCTTTATCTCTGCCACACACCTTCTATCTGTTGTTATAATTGTCCTTTATCTCTACCACACACCGTCTATCTGTTGTTATAATTGTCCTTTATCTCTACCACACACCGTCTATCTGTTGTTATAATTGTCCTTTATCTCTGTCACACACCGTCAATCTGTTGTTATAATTGTCCTTTATCTCTGCCACACACCTTCTATATGTTGTTATAATTGTCCTTTATCTCTGCCACACACCGTCTATCTGTTGTTATAATTGTCCTTTATCTCTACCACACACCGTCTATCTGTTGTTATAATTGTCCTTTATCTCTACCACACACCGTCTATCTGTTGTTATAATTGTCCTTTATCTCTGCCACACACCGTCTATCTGTTGTTATAATTGTCCTTTATCTCTGCCACACACCGTCTATCTGTTGTTATAATTGTCCTTTATCTCTGCCACACACCGTCTATCTGTTGTTATAATTGTCCTTTATCTCTGCCACACACCGTCTATCTGTTGTTATAATTGTCCATTATCTCTGCCACACACCTTCTATCTGTTGTAATAATTGTCCTTTATCTCTGCCACACACCGTCTCTCTGTTGTTATAATTGACCTTTATCTCTGCCACACACCTTCTATCTGTTGTTATAATTGTCCTTTATCTCTACAACACACCGTCTATCTGTTGTTATAATTGTCCTTTATCTCTGTCACACACCGTCAATCTGTTGTTATAATTGTCCTTTATCTCTGCCACACACCGTCAATCTGTTGTTATAATTGTCCTTTATCTCTGCCACACACCTTCTATCTGTTGTTATAATTGTCCTTTATCTCTGCCACACACCGTCAATCTGTTGTTATAATTGTCCTTTATCTCTGCCACACACCGTCTATCTGTTGTTATAATTGTCCTTTATCTCTGCCACACACCGTCTATCTGTTGTTATAATTGTCCTTTATCTCTGCCACACACCGTCTATCTGTTGTAATAATTGTCCTTTATCTCTGCCACACACCGTCTATCTGTTGTTATAATTGTCCTTTATCTCTGCCACACACCTTCTATCTGTTGTTATAATTGTCCTTTATCTCTACCACACACCGTCTATCTGTTGTTATAATTGTCCTTTATCTCTACCACACACCTTCTATCTGTTGTTATAATTGTCCTTTATCTCTGCCACACACCGTCTATCTGTTGTTATAATTGTCCTTTATCTCTGCCACACACCGTCTATCTGTTGTTATAATTGTCCTTCATCTCTGCCACACACCTTCTATCTGTTGTTATAATTGTCCTTTATCTCTGCCACACACCTTCTATCTGTTGTTATAATTGTCCTTTATCTCTACCACACACCGTCTATCTGTTGTTATAATTGTCCTTTATCTCTGTCACACACCGTCAATCTGTTGTTATAATTGTCCTTTATCTCTACCACACACCTTCTATCTGTTGTTATAATTGTCCTTTATCTCTGCCACACACCTTCTATCTGTTGTTATAATTGTCCTTTATCTCTGCCACACACCGTCTATCTGTTGTTATAATTGTCCTTTATCTCTGCCACACACCGTCTATCTGTTGTTATAATTGTCCTTCATCTCTGCCACACACCTTCTATCTGTAGTTATAATTGTCTTTTATCTCTGCCACACACCTTCTATCTGTTGTTATAATTGTCCTTTATCTCTACCACACACCGTCTATCTGTTGTTATAATTGTCCTTTATCTCTGTCACACACCGTCAATCTGTTGTTATAATTGTCCTTTATCTCTGCCACACACCTTCTATCTGTTGTTATAATTGTCCTTTATCTCTGCCACACACCGTCTATCTGTTGTTATAATTGTCCTTTATCTCTACCACACACCGTCTATCTGTTGTTATAATTGTCCTTCATCTCTGCCACACACCTTCTATCTGTTGTTATAATTGTCCTTTATCTCTGCCACACACCTTCTATCTGTTGTTATAATTGTCCTTTATCTCTACCACACACCGTCTATCTGTTGTTATAATTGTCCTTTATCTCTGTCACACACAGTCAATCTGTTGTTATAATTGTCCTTTATCTCTACCACACACCGTCTATCTGTTGTTATAATTGTCCTTTATCTCTACCACACACCGTCTATCTGTTGTTATAATTGTCCTTTATCTCTGCCACACACCGTCTATCTGTTGTTATAATTGTCCTTTATCTCTGCCACACACCGTCTATCTGTTGTTATAATTGTCCTTTATCTCTGCCACACACCGCCTATCTGTTGTTATAATTGTCCTTTATCTCTGCCACACACCGTCTATCTGTTGTAACAATTGTCCTTTATCTCTGCCACACACCGTCTCTCTGTTGTTATAATTGTCCTTTATCTCTGCCACACACCTTCTATCTGTTGTTATAATTGTCCTTTATCTCTGCCACACACCGTCTATCTGTTGTTATAATTGTCCTTCATCTCTGCCACACACCGTCTATCTGTTGTTATAATTGTCCTTTATCTCTGCCAAACACCGTCTATCTATTGTTATAATTGTCCTTCATCTCTGCCACACACCTTCTATCTGTTGTTATAATTGTCCTTTATCTCTGCCACACACCGTCTGTCTGTTGTTATAATTGTCCTTCATCTCTGCCACACACCGTCTATCTGTTGTTATAATTGTCCTTTATCTCTGCCACACACCGTCTATCTGTTGTTATAATTGTCCTTTATCTCTGCCACACACCTTCTATTTGTTGTTATAATTGTCCTTTATCTCTGCCACACACCTTCTATCTGTTGTTATAATTGTCCTTTATCTCTGCCACACACCGTCTATCTGTTGTTATAATTGTCCTTTATCTCTGCCACACACCGTCTATCTGTTGTTATAATTGTCCGTCATCTCTGCCACACACCGTCTATCTGTTGTTATAATTGTCCTTTATCTCTGCCACACACCTTCTATCTGTTGTTATAATTGTCCTTTATCTCTGCCACACACCTTCTATCTGTTGTTATAATTGTCCTTTATCTCTGCCACACACCGTCTATCTGTTGTTATAATTGTCCTTTATCTCTGCCACACACCGTCTATCTGTTGTTATAATTGTCCTTCATCTCTGCCACACACCTTCTATCTGTTGTTATAATTGTCCTTTATCTTTGCCACACACCTTCTATCTGTTGTTATAATTGTCCTTTATCTCTACCACACACCGTCTATCTGTTGTTATAATTGTCCTTTATCTCTGCCACACACCGTCTATCTGTTGTAATAATTGTCCTTTATCTCTGCCACACACCTTCTATCTGTTGTTATAATTGTCCTTTATCTCTGCCACATACCGTCTATCTGTTGTTATAATTGTCCTTTATCTCTGCCACACACCGTCTATCTGTTGTTATAATTGTCCGTCATCTCTGCCACACACCGTCTATCTGTTGTTATAATTGTCCTTTATCTCTGCCACACACCTTCTATCTGTTGTTATAATTGTCCTTTATCTCTGCCACACACCTTCTATCTGTTGTTATAATTGTCCTTTATCTCTGCCACACACCTTCTATCTGTTGTTATAATTGTCCTTTATCTCTGCCACACACCTTCTATCTGTTGTTATAATTGTCCTTTATCTCTGCCACACACCGTCTATCTGTTGTTATAATTGTCCTTTATCTCTACCACACACCGTCTATCTGTTGTTATAATTGTCCTTTATCTCTGCCACACACCGTCTATCTGTTGTTATAATTGTCTTTTATCTCTGCCACACACCTTCTATCTGTTGTTATAATTGTCCTTTATCTCTGTCACACACCGTCTATCTGTTGTTATAATTGTCTTTTATCTCTGCCACACACCGTCTATCTGTTGTTATAATTGTCCTTTATCTCTGCCACACACCGTCTATCTGTTGTTATAATTGTCCTTTATCTCTGCCACACACCTTCTATCTGTTGTTATAATTGTCCTTTATCTCTGCCACACACCGTCTATCTGTTGTTATAATTGTCCTTTATCTCTGCCACACACCTTCTATCTGTTGTTATAATTGTCCTTTATCTCTGCCACACACCGTCGATCTGTTGTTATAATTGTCCTTTATCTCTGCCACACACCGTCTATCTGTTGTTATAATTGTCCTTTATCTCTGCCACACACCGTCTATCTGTTGTTATAATTGTCGTTGGGTTTCAAGCGGAGACGTAGCCAAGGGCTTACGAAGGCAGCTCGTTTTCCAGCATACCGCGTTCGAAACAAAGCTGCGGACGATTTGGAAGCAGACCGCTTTTCTTTGTTATTTTCATGAAATGTTATGAGTGCCGGTCGTTCATAAAGCAATGGCAAACTACTGAACGTAATTGGAAGAAATCACAAACAGCCAAATCATTATGGGATTGACAGCAAATTTCTGTAAAGGATACGCATATAAAGGAGTTTAGATGTATTAACTTGAAAATAACCGGAAAATAAATAAATAAATACTCTGGTGCCATTATGTTGCGGCAAGTATCTCAGAATATCCGGACACATATTGACTCCACTTTTCCGAGCGTGCTGAAAGGTGGACCTGTTTTTTTTTTTTTTTTTCCAGGAGAGTTCATAGCGTCATTTCCCTGCAGATCAATACGGATCCATTTAGCGACACGGGAACAGTTGCTCTCCACAAGGGCGGGGCATGCCACTTCCAAAGTTGTCCGCCTTAGGCGGCCATTTCATTTTGGGAAGCACATAGTTAACTGGGCAAGGAAACAAGATGGGTTTTTTTGGGGACATTTCTCTGGTTTTACGAAAGCTGGAAATAAACGAGCCATTGTCGTTCTGGTAATGGGATTGATCGAGTCTTTGTAATATTAGAAAGCTAATTTCTTAAATATAACTGGATAAATATTAATTGGGAGTTAGGGTGGTGTAGTCGCCAGCTCATTTGCATTATAGTTGTTGGTGGTCGTGTGTTCAAACCCACAACGAGGTGGGTGATTTTTTAAACATTGACACGGGTTTCGGGGTCGATCCAGTTTACATATGGTACTCGAAAATGTTATGGGAAGTACACACGGCCAGGGTGTTATTTGCCACATCGTTCAGAAAGTAGCTATTGGTGTATGCAAATACGGGATCTAGCGCCATATATCCGTCGGTCTCCGGGCGTGGAAGAATGTCCCTTAGTTTACTTATATTTTGTCTAACTCACCATGTGCCAAGAAACTCACCATGTGCCAAGAAATTTAACATGTGCCAAGAAACTCATCATGTTACTGGTTAGTTTATTCAGGTCTTGAACTCAAGGCTTCGGAAATCTCACGAACATGCTCGTGTGGAAAGCTCACCATGTTACAATTAGAAAACTCACAAACATACGTTTGGGAAGTTCACAACGTTACAATTAGAAAACTCACAAACACACAATTGGAAAGCTCACCATGTTACAATTAGAAATCTCACAAACATATGCTTGAGAAGATCACAATGTAACAATTAAAAAACTCACGAACATACATTTGGAAAGTTCACAATGTAACAATTAGAAAACTCACGAACATACACTTGGAAAGGTAACCATGTTACAATGATAAACTCACAAACATACGTTTGGAAAGCTCATCATGTTACAATTAGAAAATTCTCGAAAATACGCTTGGAAAGCTCACCATGTAACAATGAGAAAACTCACAAACATACACTAGGAAAGCTCAACATGTAACAGTTAGAAAACTCACAAACATACGCTTGGAAAGCTCACCATGTAACAATTAGAAAAGGCACGAACATACACTTGGAAAGCTTACAATGTAACAATTATAAAACTCACAATCATACAATTGGAAAGCTCACGAACATAGACTTGGAAAGCTCTCGGACATGTTCAGAATGAATGCGTTGTGCGCACACGGGTATGGGAATAAATCACCACCAGCCTTCGGTTCCACAAACTGTTGAAGAATTTAAAAAGTCGCTTAAAAGTCTCAACTCATCTCATCTCATCTCATCTCATCATGTTCCTCTTATACCTTGCGGTGTCGAGGTGAAGTATAAACATCGTGAGAGTGCCCGATTATGGGCTTCATATATCGATATTCCCATGGACTCTGCTATTCCCTCCGTCCAACGTTTACGTGGTCGGCCTCTTCCTCTGTTTCCATCTGGTCTGTACATCATTGTTTGTTGTGGTATACTGTTAGCTGGTAACCTACTTGCATGGCCAAACCATTTGACTTTCTGCCTTCTAATAAAATCTAGCGCAGTTATAACCCCAACTTTAGTTCCGATTTACTTCATTTATGATCTTATCTCTTCTTGATACACTGAGTATTCTTTTCGGGAATCTAATTTCTGTTGTTGTGATTTTTCTTTTCTCTTTTTCTGTCATTGTCCATGTTTGGCATTTGTAGCATAGAGTTGATAGGAAGATTGTGGTGTAAAGCGCTTTCTTAGTAGTTATTGATATATGCTTAAAAGTCGACAGAGTCAATTTCATTGCACCGGGATTTAAACCATATGGCTCAGTTTCTTTCCGCATCGCCGAAAACGTCGCACAAAGCACGAACTTTGTAGCTCCAGTGACGACCCTCAGGAGTCTAAAACATGCACCTGTGAACCAAAGGACACGGCCGGAATTGAACCCACAACTTTTAGAGCCCTAGTCAGACGGCTTGACCACTTCGCCGCGGAGACTCCCTCTATTCAAGAATGAACAACTCAAATCCACGGGTATCTTTTCTAACAACAACAACAACAACAACAACAACAACAACAACAACAACAACAACAACAACAACAACTGGTAGGTGGAAATGAAGTGAAAAACAATACACCAGCAGAAAAACAAAAAGACATCAAAGTGTTACATTATGAACGAACGAATGGACAATCGAATTAACGAACGAACGAACGAACGAAAGAACGAAAGAACTTTATTCTAAAAGGGTCACACATTGGACACGCAGGCCCGTCTTACATTTTGCCCTTCCAGTCAGTCTCTTTCGCACATCAGTTATCTGTCATGAATGCTGCATGAAATACACATGAGAAACATATCTATCCAGCTTAAGGGACAGCTACAAACGACTACCCCAGTCGTGTTCCTCAGAGACAAAAGAGACTGGAAATGTGTAAGTTTCTCCTCGCAGCTTCATTACTATCTATGTGTGGATAAAGCAAATAAACCATTGAACATCTGCAGGTTTATCCTCTGTACATCCAGCTAAGAAGGATAGACTAGTCTACTGCATGAACATGACACTTGAAGTTGTGAGGACATTGTAAACAGAACTCCCACGACGACAGAGCTCATTAGAGACATGTTCCCACAGTGAATTCATCTGAGACGGCGATGGAAAGAAGAAGAAGATGCGGACGAGGTGACTTCATATAAGAGATATTTTAATAATCCCTGGTGTGTCGGAATGTGTTTCTGGAAGATTCTTGGTCGGAATTGCTGCTTTCATCGTGTCTCCATAATGATGTTCTTGTAACTCATTCATTTCCAAATACAAATGGCTTTATGTTCGAGTAAATGCAGATTTAAATAGACAGTGCTGATGTCCGGTTGTGCACATATGGTCGTAGACATGAAGATAAACTCTTGTGTATGAAGCGGGCGCGTTACAGTAATAGGTAGGAGGCTATGCTGATAATGCCAGCAGCTCGGTAGGAGGCGATTCGACTCTAACGCTCGGCGTCCGCTAAGAGAGGGAAAGACTGGCTAGCTATTCCTGCATACAGTAAGACCTACACAATGTGATGGTACTAGCGTATCATAGACCAATAGAATGTGATGGTTCTGGTGTGTGATAGACCTACAGAATGTGATGGTTCTAGCTTATCATAGACCTACACAATGTGACGGTTCTATCGTATCATAGATCTACAGAATGTGACGGTTCTATCGTATCATAGATCTACAGAATGTGACGGTTCTATCGTATCATAGATCTACAGAATGTGACGGTTCTATCGTATCACAGATCTACAGAATGTGACGGTTCTATCGTATCATAGATCTACAGAATGTGACGGTTCTATCGTATCATAGACCTACAGGATGTGACGGTTCTATCGTATCATAGATCTACAGAATGTGACGGTTCTATCGTATCATAGATCTACAGAATGTGACGGTTCTATCGTATCATAGATCTACAGAATGTGACGGTTCTATCGTATCATAGATCTACAGAATGTGACGGTTCTATCGTATCATAGACCTACAGAATGTGACAGTTCTATCGTTTCATAGACCTACAGAATGTGACGGTTCTATCGTATCATAGATCTACAGAATGTGACGGTTCTATCGTATTATAGATCTACAGAATGTGACGGTTTTATCGTATCATAGATCTACAGAATGTGACGGTTCTATCGTATCATAGATCTACAGAATGTGACAGTTCTATCGTATCATAGACCTACAGAATGTGACGGTTCTATCGTATCATAGACACATAGCTGGCTTCTGCCATGAGATTGTGTGTGTGTGTGTGTGTGCGTGCGTGCGTGCGTGCGTGCGTGCATGTGTTTGTGTGTGTGTGTGTGTGTGTGTGTGTGTGTGTGTGTGTGTGTTGCTGCTCAGGGATTTTCGTACAATTAACTTCATAAACCATGTCATTAAGCTTCTACTCAAAATTATAACGAGTAGTACAAGAAAGAAAATACAAATGGAAATTGGTGAGGAACAGTATGGATTTGTGGAAGAAAATGGATAAACAATGCAATATAACCATTACGGACACTAATAGAAAGAACAATAGAGACCCTGAAAGACATATATTTGTGCTTCATAAATTATAAAAAGGCATTTGATAAAGTAAAACATGATGAGCTGATTAAAATGTTGGAAGATATCAACATTGGTGGAAATGGTCTCAGAATAATAAAGAATATTTACTGGAACCAAGTAGCAGCAATTACAATGGGAAATAAAGAGGGGAATTATGAACAAATAAAGCTAGGAGTACGACAGGGATTTGTTTTTGTCACCGGATCTATTCTCCCTCTATAGCGAAGTAATAATGAGATAGATCTAAGAAAAGCCAGGATTACTAATCGGAGGTTATAATACAAATAATATTCGCTATGCAAACACAGCATTGGTTGCGGATAAAGCAACAGATCTACAACAATTGTTAGATATTGTAGAGTGCAGAGAAGGGCCTTTCCTTTTTTATCAAGGAAACAGTAACAATGGTGATATCAAAGAAAAATGTGACACCAAAATGTGAAATAGAAATAGACGAGAAGATTCTTAACCAAGTGGATAGTTTTATAAACCTAGGGGCATTTATAACATGAGATGGAGGATGCACTACAGAGATTAAGAGCAGAATAGGGCAAGCTAAAGCTGCATTTAAGAACATGAAGAATATCCTATAAAAAGGAAGGTCGCTTAAAAGTCGACAGAGTCGACTTCATTGCACCGGGGTTTATCCCAGAAGGCTCGGTCTCTTTCCGTAGCGCGGAAAGGGTCGCACAAAACACGAACTCCGTAGCTCTAGCGACGACCCACAGAAGTCTCCGAAAAATTTAACTCGTGAACCGAAGGACGCGGCCCGGAATCGAACCCACAACCTTCGGAGCCCGAGTCAAACGGCTTGATTACTTCGCCACGGAGACTCCCGAAGAGTATCTAATGCAATAAGACTCCCAAAGAGTTTCCTATGCAATAAGTCACTGTCATTGAATGCAAGAAAGAGAGTGCTAAAGTGTTATGTAGAACCAGTATAGCAGTATGGCAGTGAACATTGGAATATAAATGAACAAATTAGGAAAAACTTGGAAGCAACAGAGATGTGGTTCCTGAGACGAATGTTGTGAATTCCTTGGACTGCCCAAGTAACTAACAACGAGTGCTTGAAAGACGCTAACGAAACTAGAACATTACATACAACAATAAGAAACAGACAAACATCTTTCTTTGGTCATGTGATGAGAAGAGAGGAATTGGAGAGCATCGTGACAACTGGAAAGATCGAGGGGAAGAGAACGAACGAACGAACGAACTAACGAACGAAACGAACTTTATTTTAAAAGGGTAACAAAGAGAGGCAGAGGCAGACCAAGAGAAATGATGCTGGATGGATTGAGACGGTGGCATGGAGCAATATTATCAGCAGAGTTGATCCTTAAAACCAAAGACCGAGATCTGTGGAGAGTCATGAACGCCTACGCCAGTGGGCAGGGAACTTGATGATGATGATGATGATGATCCAGTAAATACGTAAATTGGTACAACTAAGTAATCAACGCGTAAATTGGTACATAACAGACTTTTGCCAGATGAACAATATGCCTGCCAATAAAATAATGCCAATGGCTGCCCCTAGATGTATACAATGTGTAAACTAAATAAGGCAGAGTTTGAACTCCGAGATCAGGCGGAGGTGAGAGCTCTAACCGCCGCTCGTCAGTGACCGACAACACGAAGCATATACCACTGACTCCATGCCTCTGTCTGGCTTGCACGTTCAACGCCCCGTGCTTGAGGTGCAACTGTTTGTAATCACAGAGTTGACTGTGTCGAGGATCGGTTCAAGGTGTGCTCTCTGTCAGTGGCATCCTGTTTCCCCTGGCCCCTTGTGGCCCCACATGTTGCTTCAATATCGCCCAGGTGTCCGTTTGATTCGAATAGTGCCTGTATCTGAACACTTCGGTAACTTGTCTGTCGTTCAACTGTTAGTATTGAACTTTGGTCGGACATTGTTTCTCTTCTGTAAGTATTGAACCCACGGCCTTTGGTCGGTAACTGTCTTCATCTCTGTAAGTATTAAATCCTCGATAGGTGGATGGTGGCATAGACAGGTGGATAGTGGCATAGACAGGTGGATAGTGGCATAGACAGGTGGATACTGGCGTAGACAGATGGATACTAGGGAAGTCAGGTGGATAGTGGCATAGACAGGTGGATACTGGCGTAGACAGGTTGATACCGGAGAAGACAGATGGATAGTGGCACAGACAATCGGATACTGGCGTAGACAGGTTGATACTGGAGAAGACAGGTGGATAGTGGCATAGACAGGTGGATAGTGGTATAGACCGGCGGAAAGTGGCGTAGACAGGTAGGTATTGCTATAGATATAATTAGACACACAAATATAATTATGGTCATTGGCAATGGAAAGTTGTAGATACTGTAGTCAGATGTTCGGGTACGTAGACAGTTATTGATCTGAGACGTGTAACAAAATGTATTGGGAAGAATATGGTGCCATAACAATTGCAAATCGCATAAGGCAACACCAATTTATCTAGACAAGTAGACAGTTAGACTGGTAGACAGGTAGACAAGTAGATAGACATGTATGGATCAGAGATGTGAAAGTCTCCAGGCACGTGTTCCTTTTATTGTGAACTTAATTTAAGAAGTATAAACAATTGTTATATCAAAGAACCAGATGACACCTCATTGTTGGGAGTCTCCGTGGCGAAGTGGTAAAGCCGTCTGACTCGGACTACGAAGGTTGTGAGTTCGTTTCCAGGCCGCGTTCTTTGGTTCACGAGCGCATTTTTTTCGGAGACTTTTAGGGGTGGTCGCTGGAGCTACGGAGTTCGTACTTTGTGCGACGCTTTCCGCCCTGTGGAAAGAGACTGAGCCATATGAGATACAAACCCGGTGCAATGAAGTCGACCCTGTAGACTTTTAAGCGACTTTAAGCGACCTAAATGTGGGATTTAAGAAGTATAAAGAATTGTTACATCAAAGAACAAGATGACACCTAAATGTGAGATTTAAGAAGTATACACAATTGTTACATCAAAGAACAAAATGACACCTAAATGTGAGAATTAATAAGTATAAACAATTGTTACATCAAAGAACAAGATGACACCTAAATGTGAGATTTAAGAAGTTAAGCCAGCAGGGTTAGGATCGGCTAGCCTCTCCTAGGAGGGGCGAAAAGCGAAAATTAGTAGCCTGCCGATGACCCGCAGACTACATAAGTCAACCCCCACCTCCACGTGGTGCAGACCGGGAAACCATGACTGCGAGGTCATGGGCTATGGCTCGCCATAGGGGATGGACTCCATGTGGTCAAATTTGTGTCCTAAACCTAGCAAGGCGGCAGGGGATCGTCATACTGTTCGTTGAAAAACTAAGAAGTATAACGGACTGACCCAAACGTTGGACGGAGGGAATAGCAGAGTCCAAAAATAAAAAGTATCTTATGGAATAAGACGCTCTCATAGAATGTAAGAAAGAGAGTGCTGAAATGGTGTACAGAAGCCGGGTTGCTGTGTGGCAGCGAATCTTGGAATGTTCATGAAGAAATTAGAAAGAATTTGGAAGCAACAGAGATGTGGTTACTGAGACGAATGTTGCGAATTCCTTGGACTGTCAGAGTAACTAACGTTTGCCTGGAAGATACAAGTGAAACTAGAACAGTATATACAACATTAAGAAAGAGACAAACATTATGCTATGGTCATGTGATGAGAAGATAGGCATTGGAGAACATCGTGACAACTGGAAAGATCTGTAGGAAATGAGGCTGAAGCAGACAAAGAGAAATGATGCTGGATAAACAGAGACGGTGGTATGGGGAAGTATCAGCAGCAGAGTTGATCAAGAGAACCAAGGACCGAGATCTGTGGAGAGACATGCCAGCTGGCAAGGTGCATGACGATGAGTTGAAAAAATTTAAATAGGACGTTAAATCAGGATAAAGTATGCAGGTGACACAATGTTGAATTCAGAGAATTAAAACACATAAACTAACTGGATCGTTAAGACAAAGATGGGTAGCAGAAATGGTAGGCAGCATGAGTCATACACGGAGGGCTGCAGAAAGACGTGATCACCTACGCTACGTGGCATGATCTATGAGGAGATGAAGAAATTAAATGATTGTAGTCAGTGAGTAAATAGGGCGAGCGCTCAACTGTAAGAACATATAAATTGCGGGCACACACAGGACGGCAGTAGCCTTGTGGTTAGACGTTGGCCTGCCGGACGGTGGTCATGGGGTCGGATCCAGCCTAGAGTTTTAAAACGACCCTGGGCTCCCAGATCGAATCAGACTTAGATAGGTACCATAAATTACGTTGGGAAATAGAGCGATCAGCGTGGCACTGACCACATCAGCGAGGCACTGATCACATCAGCGAGGCACTGACCACATCGACATGGTACTGATCACAACAGCGTGGCACTGATCACATCAACGTGGCACTGACCACATCAACGTGGCACTGATCACATCAGCGTGGCACTGATCACACCAACGTGGCACTGACCACATCAACGTGGCACTGATCATATCAGCGTGGCACTGACCACATCAACGTGGCACTGACCACATCAGCGTGGCACTGATCACATCAGCGTGGCATTGATCACATCGAAGTGGTGCTGATCACATCAACGTGGCTCTGATCACATCAGCGTGGCACTGATCACATCAACGTGGCACTGACCACATCAACGTGGCTCTGATCACATCAACGGAGTACTGATCACATCAGCGTGGCATTGATCACATCAGCGTGGCATTGACCACATCAGCGTGGCATTGATCACATCGAAGTGGTGCTGATCACATCAACGTGGTTCTGATCACATCAGTGTGGTACTGATCACATCAGCGTGATACTGATCACATTAGATCACATCAGTGTGGTACTGATCACTTCAGCGTGATACTGATCACATTAGATCACATCAGTGTGGTACTGATCACTTCAGCGTGATACTGATCACATTAGATCACATCAGCGTGGTACTGATCACATCAGATCACAACAGCAACCCAGTACCGGTTGATGCATCAACAGTGGGGTAGTAGCATAAGTCCACCAGTTGAAAGACAACATCAAGAGATGGAATACAACATCAAGAGATGGGAGACAACATCAAGAGATGGAAGACAACATCAAGAGATGGAAGATAGCATCAAGAGATGGAAGACAACATCAAAATATGGAAGACAGCATCAAGTGATGGAAGACAACATAAAGAGATGGGAGATAACATCAAGAAATGGAAAACTACATCAAGAGATGGAAGTCAACATGAAGAGGTGGAAGACTACATCAAGAGATGGAAGTCAACATGAAGAGATGGAAGACTACATCAAGACATAGAAGACAACATCCTGAGATGGAAGACTACATCAAGAAATGGAAGATAACATCCAGAGATGGAAGATAACATCTAGAGACGGACGAACAGCAGTCTGACAGAATGTACAGTCAAGGCGAGAGACAGACGTGTTGGAGATCCATTGCAGCTAACCTTCACCTTGGAGATGACATCTGATTAACTGATTGATTGATTGCGAATAAGTCAATTGCGATTAACCGCGGGTAAAGGGTAATTCACCGTTATTTTTGTATCCAGAAGACAGAAATGGCAGTGTGTCACACAAATAAATGTGAGATTAATAAAGTGGTGACTCGGCACAATCATAAACAGCAAGTGGTGACTCGGTGCAGTTGACTCGGTACAATCGTAAACAGGTAAATTGGTACAACCATCTGGGAACTATCGAGACATCTGACGGAAGATGGTTTTGTAGACGTTAGAAAAGATTCGCCATGGCAAATAAAGTGTTAAGCAAGACAGAAAAACACACATACATATATATACATACATATATAAGCACCACACACATACATACACAATTACATATTGATTTTAGTATTCAACACTATATCTATTCTCTATAAAATGTGTTTTTGGTATCTATTTTCGAGTGTCTAGAACGAATTAATTGGATTTACATTGATACATATAAACATAATTGCCTCGGTTTTCGTCGGTTTCGGATTTCGCCGATTGTTTTCAGGCGGATTATCGACGAAAATCGAGGTTTCCCTGTATATGTGAATGTAATAAGTCCGTCTCCGTGGCGGTGGCGTTATGAACACTATTCATAATGCCGCTTACCTTCGTTCGAAACACAGCGATTTGGCAGCAGCGTGTCGCGCTGGTTTTAACGTGCAGGTATGGGATCCGGTCGTTCAGATAGCAATGGCAAACTACTGACCGTTAAAACATGCCAAGACATCAACAATGGCAATAAAATGCTGGTGTTGACTGCAACGTTCTGCAAGGGATATGCAACTAAAAAAAAATAAGACAGTAACCGCCCCTATGCTGAGACTTCAGGCGTGTTGGATTTACGGTGCGTGTTCCATAATTCTATAGAGCTGTGGACACTCACCGAGGGAAATGATCAGATTCAAACCGCTATCCTTTGCTTCCCAGACCTGATGCTGGTGCTCAGGTGTTGGACCACGAGGGAGTCCAGGTTGATAGTTGAAATCCCGACCACTCGGTGTGGGTTCGAATACATGACTAGCTAGAGGCGGGCAAGTGTGCTGGGCAGTTCTACCCACTGAGCCACAGCGGTTCATACATATACGCAGGGATAGACAGTCAGACAGACAGACAGACAGACAGACAGACAGACAGGTCGGCGAATAGACAGACAGACAGACAGGTCGACGAATAGACAGACAGACAGACAGACAGACAGACAGGTCGGCGAATAGACAGACAGACAGACAGACAGACAGACAGGTCGGCGAATAGACAGACAGACAGACAGACAGACAGGTCGGCGAATAGACAGACAGACAGACAGACAGGTCGGCGAATAGATAGACAGACAGACAGACAGACAGACAGACAGACAGGTCGGCGAATAGACAGACAGACAGACAGGTCGGCGAATAGACAGACAGACAGACAGACAGACAGATCGGCGAATAGACAGACAGACAGACAGACAGACAGACAGGTCGGCGAATAGACAGACAGACAGACAGACAGACAGACAGGTCGGCGAATAGACAGACAGACAGACAGACAGGTCGGCGAATAGACAGACAGACAGACAGACAGACAGGTCGGCGAATAGACAGACAGACAGACAGACAGACAGGTCGGCGAATAGACAGACAGACAGACAGACAGGTCGGCGAATAGACAGACAGACAGACAGACAGGTCGGCGAATAGACAGACAGACAGACAGGTCGGCGAATAGACAGACAGACAGACAGACAGACAGACAGGTCGGCGAATAGACAGACAGACAGACAGACAGACAGACAAGTCGGCGAATAGACAGACAGACAGACAGACAGACAGACAGGTCGGCGAATAGACAGACAGACATGTACATACGTAAACACTACAGACATTGGCAGATACAGACAGACAGAACGAACGAACGAACGAACAAACTTTATTTTAAAAGGGTTTGTCAGACAGAAAGACAGACAGACAGACAGACAGGCAGACAGACAGACAGACAGACAGACAGACAGACAGACAGACAGACAGACAGATCGGCGAATAGACAGACAGACAGACAGGTCGGCGAATAGACAGACAGACAGAAGGACGGACGGACGGACGGGCGAGCGGGCGGGAGGGGGACAGACAGACAGACAGATAGATAGATAGATAGATAGATAGATAGATAGATAGATAGATAGATAGATAGATAGATAGATAGATAGATAGATAGATAGATAGATAGATAGATAGATATGCAGACAAACTATTAGACAGACAGTCAAACGGAGAGAGACAGGGGTATAAGTCAACAGAACAAACAAACAAATAACTTTACGTCTTACCGTGAGCAGTCCAACCCAGTTACACGCCAAACGCCTGGTGTCACTTGTATTGAAAGGAAACAATTTTATCTTCTCCGAATATCCGGTAAATATTGTGTAATTCTACCCGCCGAATCGGTTTTCTTATCATGATAAGTATGGTGGTGGCGTGGAGAGTCGGCGACCGCCCTGCCTCACCTCTCGCTCTCATCAAAGCCCTGGAGCAGTGTAGCGGGTAGGCCCCTCTTCCTTAGCCGGGCCGACTCGATACCGACGGAAATGGCAGATTGAGTGGCTCAGTTAGCCTTGGTATCGACTTGGGGATTTACTGGTATTTAAAAAGGACCACTTGTCTGGGGGTGAGTGGGGTGGGAGGGACTGCTCCCTGGGCCAATCACGGAGCAAGGATATGGGGTCCGGCTTCAGGAGAGCGGGGAGTGGGGAGGGTGGGTGGAGGGCAGTGTCTCGGGGATGACCACTGGTCATGTTTGTTGGAGGGAAGTATATCTCGGGGTTGACCACTGGTCATGTTTGTTGGAGGGAAGTATATCTCAGGGATGACCACTGGTCATGTTTGTTGGAGGGAAGTATATCTCGGGGTTGACCACTGGTCATGTTTGTTGGAGGGAAGTCTATCTCGGGGTTGACCACTGGTCATGTTTGTTGGAGGGAATTATATCTCGGGGTTGACCACTGGTCATGTTTGTTGGAGGGAAGTATATATCGGGGATGACCACTGGTCGAGTTTGTTGGAGGGAAGTATATCTCGGGGATGACCACTGGTCGTCTTTGTTGGAGGGAAGTATATCTCGGGGATGACCACTGGTCGTGTTTGTTGGAGGGAAGTATATCTCGGGGTTGACCACTGGTCGAGTTTGTTGGAGGGAAGTATATCTTGGGGATGAGTATATCTCGGGGTTGACCACTGGTCGAGTTTGTTGGAGGGAAGTATATCTCGGGGTTGACCACTGGTCGTGTTTGTTAGAGGGAAGTATATCTCGGGGTTGACCACTTGTCGTGTTTGTTGGAGGGAAGTATATCTCGGGGTTGACCACTGGTCGTGTTTGTTGGAGGGAAGTATATCTTGGGGATGACCACTGGTCGTGTTTGTTGGAGGGAAGTATATCTCGGGGTTGAACACTAGTCATATTTGTTGGAGGGAAGTATATCTCGGGGTTGACCACTGGTCGTGTTTGTTGAAGGGCAGTGTCTCGGGGATGGAATGTGCCACTCCGTCACCGCGTCTCACACTGGAGACAGAGAGAAGCGTCTCACACTGGAGACAGAGAGAAGCGTCTCACACTGGAGACAGAGAGAAGCGTCTCACACTGGAGACAGAGAGAAATCGTCTGACACTGGAGACATAGAGAAGGCGTCTCAAACTGGAGATAGAGAGAAGGCGTCTCAGACTGGAGACATAGAGAAGGCGTCTCACACTGGAGACATAGAAAACGCAAAGGAAAAACACGTTGCTTGAATATCGCAAAAACAGAAACAATGGTTATAACAAAGAATAAGATCACAACAAAGTGACATACCACACGGAGAACCAATTCACATCCTAGGAGTAATTATACCATCAGATGGGAGATGAATGTCAGAGGTTAGGGGCAGAATAAGCCAAGCAGAAGCTGCATTTAGGAAGATGAAAAGTCATCATCATTTGCCGATAAGCGTGAACGGTCATGTTTCTCCATCTCACACGATCACCAGAGTCGTGGATCAGCTTCGTGTTATTGTCTCGACCATACCACTCGGCCAAGCCATCCATATTTACTTCCCTGCCTTTCCCTTGTTCTTTTCCTTTCAATCTTGCCAGTTGTCACCAAGTTCTCTAATTTATTTCTTCTCATAGAGTGTCCAAACAATTTTGAGTGCGTCTAATGTATGTAATCAGTTTACAGTTTCCATTTGTTTCTATTAGGACTTGCTCGTTGGTTTGTCTGTCTGATCCTGGTATTCTTTGAATTTTCCTCAGAAACCAAATGTCCACTGCCATTAGATGTTCTGCAGCTTGTCTGCTCATTGTCCACACTTCATATTCATACAAAAGTGCAGAATCAATGTAACATTTCAACATACGTTTTATCGCTGCAAGTGACATCATTTTGTTGGTCAGTATGTGTTTCATCTTGCAAAAGGCTACCTATGCATTAGCAATTCTTCCTCTAATCTCTTCAAAGCACCTCCTATCAAATGTTATGAGTGTTCCTTGCACCCATTCACTTGCTTAGGAATATTCCCATTTACTTGTATATTACATTGTGGTATTTCCTTCTTCCTAGAGACGACAATAATCTGTGTCTTCTTATAATGTATTTCTAACCCTAGTTGTTGACTGTGTGCACAACCACATTTACTAAATGTTGCAGATCCTGCACATTGTCTGAAATCTAAACTGAATCATTCGCATATCTAATGTATATTATGTTACGTACCCAAATGGTGATTTCTTTCATATCCTATAAATTTCTAAAAAATAATATGTTGACGGTAAATATGTTGACGGTATATGGAAATGTATCTTATGGAAATAGTCATTATCATTCAATGCAAGAAACATGACTGAAACATTATATAGAATTTGTTTTGCTGTATGGCTGTGAATAATCGAATGTAAATGAACAAATTAGAAGAACGTGGAAGCAACAGAGATACGGCACATGAGACGAATGTTGCGAATTCCTTGGACTGCCAGAGTAACTAACAACGACTGTCTGGAAGAGGCTAATAAAACTAGAACATTAAATACAACATTAAGAAAGAGACAAAGAGGTTTCTTTGCTCATGAGATGAGAAGATGGGCATTAGAAAACATATGACGCATGGACAGTGTAACAAGACCCCCGGGGCTTGGACGGGTTTGCTACCATAGATAATATCCCCAGCCTTTGCTCCGACCATCTCAATAGAACTTTACATCTACCAGGCACCACACAAGCCGGGACAGCTGAACCCCCCCTCCCAACTTAGTGACTCTTACCCAAAGGGGGCTCGGACAAGACATCAGTCATACTAATACACAAAGCCATGGCTAACAAATCAAAATTTAATTTCTAACTACTTCAAATGCAACACAGAGAAGGATGGCTGAAAGCCTGACTAGAAGACAATATGTATGTGACAGGTTGGCCCACCTCTCAGATCGTTTTGTTATTAGATGGAGATAGCCCTCAGTAAACCCCTCTATGTAGTCTGTATTATTTGTTATTATTATCTATATATCCATATGTTAGATAAAATCGTCTTTGGTTAGTGTATTTATATACATAAAACTATAGAGAGAGTTAAATACTATTTCTTCTTATAGTTAGAAGTAGATGTAGGGTAGAGTTCGTTTACAAGCCAAGAAATCAAGTCAGGCTGAATTTTATATTCAGGTTTGGCTGTGAATAATAATTTGGCCACAGGAAGGGAACTCTCCTGGATGAGAAGTTAACTTCCGGTAGCACCCTAACCTCTGCCATTTTCAGACAGCAGGCTGGAGGGAGAAGGAGCTATCACGTCAATTGGCTAAAATTGAACACCTGTCTGTGTTTAAACATATTGTATTGCTGGCTCTTGTTAAGCCGAACAACCCTCTAAAACATAGAAGAGCCAATGATAGTCTCCACTTCCGATAGGCCAGTCAAAATCTAGTTGCAGGGTGAGTTAATAATAATTTTGTTAAATATATTTCTGTGTGTCAATCTGCCGGCAAAATCTAAAGGCCATGCCGATCGATAATAGATACTATTAATTAAAACTAGTGTTAGTTAACTAATATTAGAATTAGAATGTTTGTGCCATGTGGCTTGCCGACAAGGGTAAAACGCAAAGCTCGTCACATGTGGCATTAATAACATAGATAAATTACATTACATGATTCTCGAAATTAGGTATCCGCCTGCGGAAGGACACTTGAGTTAATCAGTAGACGATTAGAGTTAAGATAATTTAATTATGTGCTTAAACTTCGGAGTTAGCGTATTTCTCTAGATAATATACTTATTAGTGGAAGGAATTAGTTCAGAGAGTGAATAAGTTACAATTAATTATTCTTTATTAATCTCTATCTTGCCCATAGTCAAATTACTACCATGTGGTCCAATATGGCTGTCATAGTCTTGCTCGTATCTAGATAACTAAACTTGGGTTCATACAGGCAACAATAAATCTGTTCGTTATGAGATCGAATATTTATTGTATTTACATATACAGTATGCGTTGGCGCAGTGGGTAAACAGACCCGCGCTATATTACATCTGTCAAATAGTAAACATCACACACATAAGTATCATTTAACAGTCTAGCAAACTATCTAGCCTATGTCTATATATCTATTGATATCTATAGAGTCCCTCAAAGGCAGGCCCTGTTGCCTCTCTCAAGTCCATTCGTCCTCTGCCGGTCTCCGCGTGTCCTAACCCGACACGGGCGGTAACTCTGTCCGAGTTCCTCGTGGACCCCGCATTAGGCGGGCCACATCAGTGTCCACGGAATCATGGACTTGGTGACCATCTCTATCTAGAAGGTTCTAGATTACTTGGGTCCTGCTCGACTCAATGGTTTCCCTTGGGCTGGAATTGCAGCCCTTTACTAGATATGCACGTGAGGCGGTGACAGGATCCCCCCCTCCCCCGTGACATGATTTGTTGTTGGGAATTAGATCCGTTCTAATTCTGTCACCGACTCACCTACAGTTGGTGTTGTAGTTTGGTGGATAGTAACCTGGCAACCTACCTATTAGCACTAAAAACTCATGTATTCTACCATACAACACTTGTCTGATTTGGTGCAGAGATCCCTGTCTCTCGTGTGCTTAAATATGCTTATCAGACCGAAGTTACGTGGCATTTTAGTAGTTGTATTTACAACTTGCCCTTCTCATAGTACCCAAAATGGTACCCAGACAAATAACCCCTATATAATAGAGGGTTAACAAGACCGAAGTCTTGGCTAAATAAGTACACCTTCAAATCTTGATCTGTGTGTGTATTTCTATACACTTTTACTCCCGTATGTTATATAATGCTAAATATGTAGTTACCTTGTTCTTTTTATCCCCCTCATACTACAAGTGTCCCTGTTGGCTTGTTAGTGTGCTTTGACTAATAAGTTGATGTTTATAATAAAGTGACTGTATTTTAACTTGATAGTGTTGAGTTTTAAGGTTTGTGTACTGTGTGTGCTGAATGTGTGGCGTATTTCCAAGCGTCACGAGTTGGGATAACCTCAATCATGAACTACTGCACTGTGTGCAATACATGAACAGGTATTCCAAGTAGTGGTGCTTAGATGTATCCTAACTGCTAAGCTAAGTATATTAACTCACTATTAAACTAAGTACTACACATGTATTCACAAATTAGACAAGTCATACAATTTACATGAAAGACGCAGACAAATTAAAATAAATACGGTTTGCGTACAATTTGTCCGCCAAGTGTATCGTTCTCTCATTTAATCCATTCACACAGTCATTCACTCATTTTTCATTAAAAATAGTATTTGGTTAAAATATATAATTAAAGTTGAGGTAAGTGTTATTGCCCTTAGAAAAACTGGGCTAGGCGATATTTGCCCTTTAAGAAAATACGTACTTCTTGTACGATGACTCACAAATGGGTTATAATTTAAATAGAGACAATTGTATAGGACGGTTCTTTAGCTTAGGAATGGTACCGCCTGTAATATTAATGTCGAATATGTACAAATTACAGGTGAATACAATTTATATACAACAATAATGGAAATATAATACATATTTAATCTTAAACTAATTAATTAATTAAATCCCAAGATGATGTGCGCGTCGTTCTCCTGTCGCTAGCGTGTTATGCCATGAATGGTAAAGCTAATATGGCTGTCTCTTGAGTGTCGTAGTCGATGGGGTTCTGTTTCGGCTGTTTGTAAAGTTACGTAGTAACAGCAAGTATGGCATGTTCTTAATGTCCTATATAACGAGTTCTTCCAGAATTCGGAGTTAGTTCGTTGGTTGATCTTATTGGTTGACACAAACACAGTTACTGTTTCTTGCTGGAAGTGTTCTAGCGCTTAGGCACTTGATGGTATAGTTCTCAAAGTAACGTATCATGTTCTTGGGTGTTGTAATTCAACTAATCACTGAGAGTACTCTAGCAGGTGTAGAGTTCCACTGTAATATGCAACCGACTAAAAGTATCACAGTTTATAGTATGGCTAATGGTCGATGTGATCAGAGTCATTCTACTGGCGCATTCACCTGCCGTGACAAAAGGTAATGTTGTCGGTGCCTCTGATGTGGCGGATTTCGAAGTCGAAATCTTGAAGTAGAAGACACCATCTTTGTAGCCGATGGTTTTTAGGCGACCCCTGGTTAAGGACTAATAATGGCGAACTGTCAGTGAGGACCACAAAGTGACTCCCTAAGAGGAACTTCGATAATCTCAATATACAAAACACTAGGCTTAAACACTCTAATTCAACTGTGGCATACCGAGTCTCAGCCTTCTTTAGTTTGCGGCTTACATAGAGAATTGGGTGTTTTATGCCATCCATTTCCTGCATCAAGCATCCTCCTATTGCGATAGCGCTCGCATCTGTGGTCAAAATAAAGGGTAAATTTATGTTGGGTAATCGTAAGACTGGTGGATTAGAAAAAATATGTTTCAATTTACACATTGCATCATCTAAGCTGGTACTTTTACAAATTTTTGATGGATGATTTTTAGTTAACATATCAGAAAAGACTGAGGTTAATTCTGCCCAATGTGGAATAAATTTCGAATAATAGTTATTCAAACCTAGTAAACTTCTAACTTGCTTCTTTGTGGTAGGTACTTCTAGCTTAAGGATCTTGGAAACAATTTTATCATCAGTCAATAATTTTCCTTCAGAAATTCTATGACCAAGGAAGTCTATTTATGTATAACCTATTTCAACCTTGGAAGGTTTGATAGTAAGTCCAAAAAGAGAGATTTGGTGGAAGACTTGTTTAAGGGTGAGTAAGTGAGAAGTCGTATCAGAAGAATGGATGCATATATCATCAATATAAGCAATTACGTCATTAATTCCGTTGTCAGTCATGATTGGTACAGGGATTTCCATGTTGTCCACGTCTGTCTGATTTACCACAGATGCCACTGTTTGTAAATTGTCTTCAATGTCATTGTCGTCGTCGTTGAGATCAATCGTTGTCAATATGTCGTCACATTTGTTGTCGTTGTCGATATCACAGATTGTCGGTAATGTACATATGTCTTTGTCGTTTTCGTCGTCGTAAGAGTGTGTCGTTAACGATGCTTCGTTTGTCGAGGTGTCATTTCGTTGAGAAATTGTCGTTTCGTCTCCGTCACCAGTTCGTTGAGTCAGTTCATTTGTCTCATTGTCATGTCTAATATAATATGGTTTCAACATATTTCCATGGCATAATTGCAAGTTTCTATTTAAAGAGAATACAGTATGGTTATTCCCCTTGTTGACCAGTTGGAACTTTGTACAGGTGTTGCAATTACTGTCTGTTATGGTGTTGATGACGTGTACAGCATTCCCAAGCTCGCTTTCATTGTCGTGTTGATTTTCACATTCACTTAGTGACTCAAGCTCTTCGTCAGTCGACGTTTCTACTAATGCCGCATTGGCCTGTTTCAATAATTTTCGGCCTTGACAATCTTTATTATAGTGACCCCAGCTATTGCAGAAATAACATTTAATTGCTCTGTGGTAAGCCATGCGTTTAGCTGTTTGCTTCTCTACCATCTTTTTGAGGTGTTCAGGGTAGGTGGGTGATTTGTCACATATACCGTAACTGTCGTGATGAAAATTGCAATATTGGCACCTTACTACTTTACCGACATTGGATCGTGGTTTAAATCTGCTCTGTGATTGTTTGGACTATTTTATCTATTATAATTAGTTCCTTAAGTTTATCATGGCTATTGTTGGTTTTAGCCGAGTTAATCCATTTTGTGCATATGTCTTGGACTGTACTGACATAATCTATGAAGGTTTGGTTTGGTTGTGGAGATAATTTGGCAAATTGTTGTTGGTAACCTGCAGTGTCTAAAGAAAAATGTTGGAGAATGCGTTGTTTTAGGTACTCATAGTCTTTTCGCATTTCCTGTGGTATTGTTTCTATTACTTTCAGTGGTTCAAGAGCCAAATTCCTCATTAGAATAAATGCCCAATCTGATTTACTGATTTTATGATGAGACATGAGACACTCAAAATTTTCTAAGTAAGCGGAGATGGAATCTCCAGAACAGAAAGCCTTCACGAGACCTTTATATTTATTATATTTTTGTTCCTCTTCTTTGCTTCTTAACTTATTTATTGATATTTCTGTGTTGGACTCCATTTCCATCTGTTTTAGTTTAATCTGTGTCTCGGCATTTAACTGGGCCTGTTTGGCGGCGGCCTCAAGTTCCATATGTAATTTCTTTTCATCGGCCTCGATTTGCAATTTCTTTTCCTCTGCTTGCATCTGCAATTTCTTTTCATCGGCTTCGATTTGCAATTTCTTTTCCTCTGCTTGCATCTGCAATTTCTTTTCATCGGCTTCGATTTGCAATTTCTTTTCCTCTGCTTGCATCTGCAATTTCTTTTCATCGGCTTCGATTTGCAATTTCTCTTCTTTATAACCTAGCTTTATTCCTTGCTCAATGCATTTATCTAAGGTAGACATTTTGTGTTTCACTTGTTTGTAATATTCCTAAAATTAAATCCCTTAGAAAAAATGTAGTGTAGTCGAAAATTTGGTTAACTCCCTTACTTATTAATGTGTAAATCAAAATGCAAGGTTATGTTGGTGAAAAGTTCATGAATATGCAACCAAATCAATATGAAACAACATAATACATTGATGAAACATGAGAAGTACAGCTTAGAAGTACAATGAGTATGAGGTGAAACTTAGCTCTGAATTTTTGAAGCTCCTCGATGTTATCTTGCACTCTCGTTACTGTGGGAAAGGTTTCATCGGTTGGACGCGGCACTTGTTGCGGAACAATCTGCTCGTGGAGCGAGAACACATTAGTGACTGTCACACAAAAAAAAATGTCAAAATAATAACATGTCAAAAAAAAAAAAAAATTGTTTACAGAATCAAAATAAAGAGGCGCTGTGGAGGCAATGGTGAGACATTGCCGAGGGACTCAGATTACTTCTATTTTATCGCTAGATAGCTACTAGTTTTATGTAACTTTGTAATGTTCACAATTTCTTTGATTTAAACAAATCAATGTGTTACCAAAAATCAATGTGATATGATTAAATAATTAATTTTACATGGCATTTAATATGTTTTTAAGAAAACATTCTATGCCAAAACCGGAAAACGAGCCCCCAAAAAGCCTGTCATAGTCTTGCTCGTATCTAGATAACTAAACTTGGGTTCATACAGGCAACAATAAATCTGTTCGTTATGAGATCGAATATTTATTGTATTTACATATACAGTATGCGTTGGCGCAGTGGGTAAACAGACCCGCGCTATATTACATCTGTCAAATAGTAAACATCACACACATAAGTATCATTTAACAGTCTAGCAAACTATCTAGCCTATGTCTATATATCTATTGATATCTATAGAGTCCCTCAAAGGCAGGCCCTGTTGCCTCTCTCAAGTCCATTCGTCCTCTGCCGGTCTCCGCGTGTCCTAACCCGACACGGGCGGTAACTCTGTCCGAGTTCCTCGTGGACCCCGCATTAGGCGGGCCACATCAGTGTCCACGGAATCATGGACTTGGTGACCATCTCTATCTAGAAGGTTCTAGATTACTTGGGTCCTGCTCGACTCAATGGTTTCCCTTGGGCTGGAATTGCAGCCCTTTACTAGATATGCACGTGAGGCGGTGACAGGGGCCCACTTAACAAAGTTCAAACCTTGGGGGAATTCTCCAACCCTAATATTGTTCTTGTGTATAGTGAAAGTAATCTTAAACCTAGCTAAGAAATCTTCTAGATAATTAATTATGTTTTAATTAATATAAGGAAGACTTGCTAGTAGTACAACTCATAACTCTTTAAGTGAACTTGGGGTGTTTCATTGATTTTAATGGTTCACTCGTGTACATTGTGAAGTTATAGTTGTTGTGTGTGATTTCATTTCATTCTATGGAATTCATCAATATGTGATGTTAATTCATCATGTGGAGTGTAGTTTGTGTGTTTCCATACTTGGAAAATGATGTGTGGTGTTTCGTCGATTTAATGGTTTGTTAATGTATATGTGACGTCGGAGTTGTGGCGTCTCAGTTTCATTCCATTGAAGTCATCCTATATGTACTGTTAAGTCATTATGTGAATTGTGGTTCATGTTTCCATGATTAATCATGACTTAGAATATATATTTGGAATGTGGTCTTTGACGTAGAGCATTGTGATTGTACATGTTTGATCTAAATATCAGCAGAGAGAATAGGATATTATTTGTGTGCTGTTTCCTTTAGATCAGAGTGCTGTTGTAGATTTCAGATAAGGAATCAAAATATGTAAATTGAGTTAATACATGCTATTGAAATTTATGAGACAAGCATGCCATGCAGGACATGGCCAAAAGAATTTACAATTCTGTCTTGAAGGATTATTCACTCCTTCTCACTGTCATTCACAGAGCCTGCACCCTGATCATCTGTAGCCGTAGTCACGACCGGTGATTGAGCTACGAACCACACACTTGATGCAGCAGAGAGTGGAGTCCATACCACGATCCAGTCAGCACTTTCAGCTTACCATCCAGGAGGCCAGGAATATCAGATGAGTGTCTACCCACCCGTTTGCCACTGCACAGCAATCACAAATTGTCCGCTATCGGCTAGGAGTCTATGATTACATCCTCTAGCTGAATACTTTGTAGAAATTTAGTCTACTCAGGGATCTGCGTATCTCTTATGTGTCAGTGAGTTCCCAGTGGGGCTCACGTAGTGTTATTTAGAATTAAACAAGCTATGTTATATTTGTAATTTTAACAACTGCGTCTGTCATTATAGAATTAGATTATAGAATCATCAGATTGTGTGACGAGTGAAAGGACTATATCTACACGTATAAATCTGTCTTATCTCCTGTTGTGTGAGAATACATTAGGCAGTGGGGGCTCATTATTCATCCAGGCACGTTAGCAGGAATCACTGGACATACTGTCTTCGTTTGGTAGTACAGTTCGTCGTCATAACTTTCCGCCTGGCACTGTTTAGAAGTAGTGATCCGTTCTGGGACTTTGATAATCATTCTTCTAGAATTGCGAGCCATTTGATTGCTTCTTCAGCAGTGGGTAGATTCTCTATTCGTAGAAGTCTATTTAGTATCTACTTTGATCCAATTCCATCCTAGTAGTATACGTTACGCGACAATGTACAAGAGAAGATCTACAGATGATTCGTCTTCATCACGGAGACTGGGACTTAAGTTCGTGCTGTTGTCCTGTCGTGGTTTCGACTCACCCGGGAACCCTCCAGTGGACCGGAACTCCAAGGTGTCTCTCCTTTCCAAAGTTCACTTCTCCCACTGGGAGCCAGATCTCGGGATGGTCAGGCGTAGGACTGATGCCTGACAGACACTTCACCCACTATTGAGGATCATTCCTCGAAGACATAAATCACAAGTTCCACTCCGCTGATGACGTCTGGGTCGACCCTAGAATCCTCCAGGTCCCCAACTAAAGAAAAGTCTTATAGCACACCACACAAGTATCTACAAGAGCCTGGTTGCTCTTCTGTCTCGCCAGTTCCTGGGAAACACTTAGCAGCAACCTATCACTGGAGCACTGCCTCCCTAGCACCACAATGTCACAACTGCATGACTCAATACGTGAATAAACACTGAACATATACTCATACAGCCATCGTACACAGTTCGGTAGGTATTAACTACCCTAAGAGTTCACCAAGTCTATTCACTTACTCAAGTAGGTAGATATCAACTACCTGCCCAGTTCATCAGAATGTCAAATCTCTGCTGCCGGTCATATGACCCCGTTCATGGCTTCAAAACGGATCACCACTGTAGATTCACCCTTGCGGTTTCGTGAACTGTAGACAATGTGTCCCATAACGACCCAGCCGGGCCGGAAGCATAATAAACTGGCCATTAGCACGACTGGTAAACATTAGGTTCAACACCTGACTTTCATTTCCTTGAACATCACAAAGTTATCATTGAACGAGATATGTACCAGTACCTCACTGGTGGAACCCATAGACGGATTAGTCTCTGACCCTATCTGGATCGATGGACAACCTTCATCGGACTCTCGACGGTGGTCTTAGCCTAGACCTACCGGCTCGTATCAATTCAATTGACTTCCAGTATTAGTCGACAGATTTAGATGACTGCTCCCAGTAACGCCTCACATCTCATCTTGATAGGCACTGGAGCGAGCAAGTCCCATGGAGCTTATGGCTGAGCTCCTAAATCTTCATAGGATCTAACCTATCAACAGATCCTGAAACATGGAGAGGTGGGTGTGAGTACTCAACTACAACAAGGACTACACTGCATCTCCACATTAATACATGCCTCTCATAATACAATATATATAAGTGATCATCAACATTATCGATCTACTCTTAATTACAGTGTATAGGCATGAGGCTGCGAAAGAAAGCATTAATACACCAGTGTATAGTTAAGTAACTTGTCTGGGCTCCGATAGCCCGATAGCACCAAGTCGACTGTATGACTCTGTCAAAGTATCCTTCGCCTGGTGCTAATCCACTCCTGTCTCTTCACCATCCATCAACCCGGAAATACACCTACTTCACTTTCAGTGTAGTGGTTACAGTATCTAGGAGGTGCCCAGTCGGACATATCCTCCTTCCACCTGGCTCAACAATTAATCAATCCCTTCACCCATGGATTAACTAATTAAACCTAACTTAGTAATGACTACACAACCTTAATAAATTATCTACATCACAATTCATTAACGTAGTCCTAATAATTAAACTAGGAATTGTTAAACTTAATTAACAAACTTAGAACACAGCAACAGCTTCTGTTCTGTGATCTCCGTCCCAGAACAACGGTTGACCTTTAGCAATTGACCTTCACCCATGACGGTCATTTCTGTGCCGGTCCAGCACAGCTATGGTGGCCATCCACCGATACACTTTCCCACAGCTCCTGCGGGCAAGGCGCATTCTGTTCCGTTTCTAGTTAGGCCACGTCATCCTTTTTAGAGAGGCTACCAGCCCCCTTTTCTCGTAAATCTCCAGCTCCCCCATTTGGGGGTCCATTACCCCAGAGCATACTACTACTTCTTCACTGCAGTAACTCAGGTACTCCATTATCAGAGTCAGGTTTCTTAAAGAGGAGAATAGTAGAGACAGACCAGGTTCGGTTCACCTTTCGATCTACATAGACGCAAAGGCCTCGATTATAGAGCGCCGCCTCGCTCTCGGTCGGGTAGGTTCAACCATCGGGTAAGCACCATTGCTTTGGGTCAGACCAGCAACGTAACGGTCGGTTGGACATGCCTCGTAACCAGTCGGTCGGCTAGACACACGTACGATTGTACACGCACGGTCACGCTATCAGACAGGCATACAAACAAGCAGTGACATTCAGGCATCCCAAATACTTTATACAACTGCTATCCAGTAAATACAAACCTTTCTGCCTATGAGGAACAGCACTGGCCGTTTCACACAGCAAATACTTACCTGACATCCCAATGAAATAACCACATTGTCCTCAGAATAATATCACCACAGCTATCAGACACAAATTACCATCCTATTCTAGCCAAGCAAATGACACATCAAGAATAATAACAAGCAATATTTTATCACTCTTACTTGAGTCTAGCAACACAAGGTAACGCATGTCAAACTCCCTGCCTTGAGTATTTAATTACTAACCAGATACTTAACACATCTGCTACACAGTTGGTAGATTACCCGAATCTACTTACACAGAGCAGTCATAATAACTTACCAATCAATAACAAGGCATATCTGGTACACTAGCATTAAATAACTTCTATCTGAACATCGCATTTACACAGGTATCAGCAGACACACACGTACAGCTTTTAGAATACTCACTCACTACAGTGTCGCGTCCTGACGCATCTGTCACACACCTTACCCGGCCGATCAATAACCGCTAATTAAATATGCAGACACGCGACGGTAACTATATTCTCTGCGTGGAGGCTATTTTCGTTCGGCGTTGATTCGTTTTAAGAATGTAGGCGCAGTATTTACGGACAACGGTTAAATTAAATGAAGTAATGCCACATTACCTGATATTTCAGAAATCACAATCCCCCACTGCAGATGTCCGCCTGGCTGCGTTCACCGACATCTCTTCCAGGAGTAAATTACTGCGATCTTACTTCGATGAGGCTAGACTGGCGACTGCCCAAGACCAACTAAGTGCGTCTTCACAATGCCTTTACGAGCTCAGTGAATTTCATGAGCCACGGAGAAGTCCAGTGTCACGGATAATTCCACCATCCCGTGTTCCTTGTGGCAATTGTGGGTCCTACCTGAGATTACACAACGTACGCACTTGTCTGGGGCATTCGAGAGACTTCGAAAAATCACCCGAACTGTGACGTCACGAACTACTTTTGACGGGGAATACCCTAGTTATTGTTACTAAATCCAGGGAGACTAACCCGTCGCAATCCCATCAAAGGGAAATAATACAGAGATTAGACTATATCGTAGTCGTTTCGTCACAGACAGATCAGCTTGAGAAGAAGGGAATCGAATCAGTATAGTTGAAACAGAACAGCCTGTTCCGAGATCTATGGCGACATGTCTACGCCAGCTGGTAGGGCACATGATGATGTTGAAGAAACAGAAAACTATTTGACAGTTGAAGTGTTGGCAAGTTAGAAATCCTGTGGCATGGTTTGTGAGGTTCATAGTTTCATCGGTCGGCCTGTATTTTGAGTAGATAATAACTGATCACAAGTCCTGTATTCATTCATTCATTCATTCTGTAGCGTAGCGTCAGCTATGATGATAAGGAATCTATCAAAGTTTCTGCGGATAGACTTTCTATGAATAGAAAATTAAGTCACTGGAGAAGACAAGACTGAATAGCTCGTAATTCTAGACGGAGTAAAGGTCCCCGAACAAGTCTAATCTTCTGACTGTGTTCAGGCAGACAGGAATGGCGTACAACTATACTTGTATGATAGAGACAGTCTGCCAAGGTTGTCTAGCTACGTGCCTGAAATAAAAAGCTTGAGCCCCCAACCTCTAATCACTCTCACCGACACGGAGAAAGACAGAGTAAAATATTTAAAAGAGACAAACTTTCGTAACTTCTCACACTACTATGACTAAGGTTACTAAGTAAGATAACAACTAGCGGTTGTAAATTTTAGAAACTAACAATGTTACAGTTTAATTATATAAGACACGTTGGGTGCTCCATGGGAGTCAGCCATGTACATAAAAAGGGGGTTACAATTCCCTCTATGATATTATTATCCTATCTTTCTAGAATGTGTTGCATCAACTAAAACTTTTAATCACTGAGGTAACTTTGGCCTAAACTATGTAGATGGCGGTGGTGGTGGTGGCCAACGGTAAGTTTGGCCACTTATCTTTTCTTCTGGTTCTCTGGCTTGCACAGTGAGTGTAAACCCTATTTAGTTGGTATAAGTGAGATAGTGGTAAGTGATGCTTCACAATGTGTCAGTCACACAGGTTGGCGCATCTAAGGCTTGGCGCTGAAGGTGTCAAATCTGTGAAATATATACAGCGAGAGGAAGTGAATCTTCTGTCGAGACATCTGTAAGCATCGGCCCTGGATTGTTCCTGATGGCCAATTACATGTCATACAAAATGCAGAAGCAAAATAGCATGAGCTATCTGTCCCTGCTCCCTAGCATTCCCTAGCCTAGGATAAATAGCAAAACCCTGACCTAGGGAAAACAGCTCAATAAAATCATTCTATGCTTTCTCATAAGTGAATATAATAATTATTCAGTAATAATTAAACATATAATCATATAATACATATCATAATTATATTATTAGAATACAATAATTACAAAAGTAATCTAGAGGTAGATACATATACAATCTATTAAACAGATTACATATTATAGATATTTATGTTAAAATTCTGAAGCTATATTCCTAGCATATATTTAATAATGATTCTACGTAAAGTATATTTTAAAATACACACAATTTATGTAATTATCATAATAGAATATGATTGACTGAAAGTTAATGGAGCGGTAGGCAAGATCAGTACTGCGAATTGGTGAGAAATCACCGATAAAAATTAATGGAAATGCCTAGGATCTCCCACGCTAGTATTTGACATTCGTACACGTGTTTAGGAAGATTTCCTATTTTCGCGGCATCGGAATATTCATTCTTAACTATAATTATTCGCAATCACTATCACATCCTTCAAATATCACTGCTGAAATGCCTCATGTTATTTTCTAAACTAACGGCTCGATTAGTATGGCCTATTCTACTGCTATACGGACTAATCTAAAATGCGTTCTATCTGACTTTATCAAGTTTACAACTATCTCAAATCGTCTATATCGCTCTAAATCTCATGTAAAGGTAATTTCCTACTCAGTTACGTTTTACCCTTTTCTCTGCGTGTTTAGTAAACTACCAGTACGAAGTATATTATACGCGATCGCGTTAAGTCGGTAAAATGACCTATTATCGGCGGTTTCCACTACTTTAACTACACACAGAAATATCGGACGCACACGACAATATTATCGATACAAATAGCTACACGTTACCCTTCTAATCTTCTGACCACACTTGTCGGGTACGAAAGCTACACTATGAATCTCTCTAACATATCTAAATATATTTATGGCCGTAATACGCGCCAAAGATAATCTCTTAACACTTTATAAGTATTTTCTAAGAGCCTAGTGACTAGCATGTTTCTACACCGACGTCTGGACTGCAAAAGGCCGAGTTTCGCTATCTCTCCCCTGACCGGAAGTGGCCGTACCAGGGAGTTCGTTGTCGTTAATTTCTCCGACCAAATTGTGAAATAGTCGTAGCCAAATATGTAGATTTGGCTGGGTACACTAATTTGTAAATTAAGCCTCTCCCCCTATACTAATGTAACGTATTTCTTCATATTAAATTAATAACCTTACCTAGCCGTTTATTATACTATAGACAGGGACTATCTATACATAGATATATAGGAATAAAAACGAATATAAATTCTTATATAATTACATAAGGGTTTTAAAGAGATTCTTCCCCAATTTAAGCAAAAAAGGATGGGGAAGCTGGAGACTTCGTCACATATGCCCACCGTTGAAAGTAAAGTTCGAGACTTCGGACTTTACTCCAGCCAGCACACCCATCAGATTTTGTTGGCACTTAATCCAATAACCCTGGGTCATATGAACCAGTCTGCCCCTCTTCTTCAGTAGAGCACTGCCTACTCAAACCCTGCTTCGTTTCTAAGACATCTTCTAAGAAACCTCCTCCCTTGATGTCGTTTCCATGGAAAACTATGACGACCTGGTCGTCCACACCCCTCTTCTCTATTCTGAATTCTCGGAGAGTGTTCTCCCTTAAAGGAATAAGGGTTCCTGTTTGGTACAATAACAGGTAAATGATTTTGTCGGACTGGGTCAGTACGGTTTATAATCATGTTTACTGTGGCACCCTTAATCCGTCCGGGCTTATCTAGCCGCATAGGGGGCATGAGACTCTGGAAATCGTCTCATCTTCCCTGATTCAGACGTCTCCGAATCAAGGTTGATAGATACACCATTCACTGTCTTCTGAGGTGTCAGGGGATACTCCACCTCTGAGTTCTCTCTCCCTTCGACCACAGTTGCCACCGATAATGCCATCAGACGCACCGGTGGATTAGTTAATCTTTCTACATGTTTCCTAATTAAATACACAGGAAGGACTTCCGGACTACCCTGAATGTCTAGTTTGTAATAGGTGCGAGACACCTTATCTGTACAACCCATATCTAAAGGATTATCTCCCTTGGGTTATAATACCAATACTTGATCACCTATCTTAGGTGGAGTTCCACCATGAGTCGGTGGAACCAGATGGCACTCTTTACATGACCTGACATATCGTTTGATATCCCGGGTCATCCCCGGCCAGAAATAGCAGAAATAAAGCCTTTGAATTGTTGCTTTCATCCCCATATGTCCACTGCCCGAGATGGAGTGTACCATTTGTAAAACATTGTTACGGTACCTATTGGGTACCACAAACTGTTCGTGGACGTGGTCCATAGTTCCCACCATTCAGAATAACAGTTTATCTTTTTCGTAGAAATCACCAGCTACCGGTGGATTTCTAGATTTTGGCAGTTTGCAAAAGCAGGATTGCAAGGTGGAACATGCTGATTGGGCAGCCCTAATCTCCCGAGATAATGGGTTGATAAGAATTTCGGGTTCACTCAAAGTGGTGCCCTGATTCTGGGTCTGCATAGCACATGTATAAGTTGTGGACTTAGGTTCACCCAGATAGACATATTTTCGCCCTAACATAAAGGGATATACTGGGTCCTCTAGCACAACAGCAGCAACTGTTTTCGTGACATATTTGGATGTCACCTTAACTCTAGCAACTTTAACAAGTTTAGGTTCAGAGCTCAGAGCAGCACCTCTTAACTCAATATTGTGGCCTGTCAATTGTCCAGGTTTCACTAAGTGGGCTGCAATGGCCGCGTCACTCTCAAGACTAGTGTCATATAAACACGGTACCGGTCTCCCATTTACAGTAACAATCTCAACAACTGGAGGTCTTTGATTATCATCAGGGGTCCTCCATTGGTGGCTTTTATCCGCCAAAGTCAAACACGCCGTGTAATGGACAGGGGTTTTGATTTTGCAAGAACTCGTATGGTGGTCGCTTGTTCTGCAATTTTTACAATATTGATTACCCCCTCTATTACCTGTTGGTTGTTGAGGTTGAGATGAATGTTTACTGTTGTAATTACCTGGATTTTGGTGTGGACTACCAGTGTGCCACATGTTGTCCTTACCTTCAGAGTTATTGTTTTGATAACCCTGATTCTGTGTGGAAGGATTATTTTGGGCCTTATCAGTATGACTAGGTTTAGCAGTACCTGCCTCCCCATGTGCAGTTAAATACCTTTCGGCTAGTGAGATTATCTCTTCTAATCTAACTCCACCATTTTCAGCTATGAACATTTGGAGAGCTTTCTGGAGACCTTCTTTGAATTGATCTGCAAGCATCATTTCCTGTAGCCCCTAATAGGTAGTATCAAATTTGCTCAGTCCTAAACACTTCCTAAAATATGTGTGTTGTCGTGAGGCGAACTGCGCAAACGATTCTCCCTGAGATCTTTTGGCTGTACGGAACTTCAGCTTGTAGGCTTCAGAAGTTAATTCAAATCTTTGTAAGAGAGCATTTTTGAGGGTATCAAAGTCCCGCTCAAGACCAGACGGAAGCTTCGTAAATACATCAAAAGCTGGCCCGCGGATTCCTTGGGATAGTTTGATATTATATTTCTCTTTAGGCAGATTATAAGCTTCACACATGATGACAAAGCGATCAAGGTATTCATCCATCTGATCCTCCTTCGGGTTGAAGTGGGCCAGTGGGAAGCTCGTGGATCCTTGGGAGAGAGACGGTCCTGAAGAAATTTCACTTCTGTGATGGGGAGAACTAGCACTACTGTACCTGGAAGCATCAGGATTTTGCAACTCCAATCTCCTGAGTTCCAATTCATGCTGTCTCAACTGTTCTTCCCTCTTCATTTCCAGTCCCGCTTCCTTCAGCTGTTGGTCTATTTCAGCTTGTCGCATCTGCATCTTCTCTCTAGATTCAATTTCTGCGATTCTAATTCTTTCCTCTCTAGCTTCCTTCTCTCTTTCCTTAATGATGTCCCGTTGTTCAATTCTCCACTCTCGATCTGCTTCTTTTACATACTTGCCCAATTCGACACCTTCATACCCTAACAAAGTACCTTCTTCTCTCAGCTCCTCTGTCGTAGGTGGCTTTTCGAAAGACATATTGATTGGTAACAAAGTTGGGAAAATGTAAAGCACCCTGAAGTATACTGACTCACCCTAAGTGATCTGTCCTGAAATTATGCAAGTAATAAATTCACTGACAGTATGCACATACACAACTGACGATACAACATAGGGACTAACCCGTCAACCCACACTCACTAATGATATTGGCCCTAACTTTTTGGGACCTGGTTATGTTATGTTATGTTATATTTTATTCTAGTATGTTATATTATAGTATCTTATCTTATATTGGCTATCTTAGGGTTTAGTTATGCTATATTATACTACCTCTTGTCACTATTAATTTCTATAGTTTTATTTAGTATAGTTTAATATTGAGATCTACTGTGAGGCAACACCTTACTAGAATCTCTAGTGAAAGAGTGAAAGTCCGGTGGCATGGAAGTAGAAATAGGTATATTTGGGGCAACGAGTCCCGGGGCAGGGAGGCAGAGAATGGTGTGCGGGATAGGGAGGGAGAAGAATAGACTAAGAGAGAGAGACAGAGAGAGAGAGAGAGAGAGAGAGAGAGAAGAGAGAGAGAGAAAGAGAGAAGGAGAAGAGGAATGATAAAGAAGAAGAAGAAGAAGAAGAAGAAGAAGAAGAAGAAGAAGAAGAAGAAGAAGAAGAAGAAGAAGAAGAAGAAGAAGAAGAAGAAGAAGAAGAAGAAGAGCAAGGAGGAGGGGTAGAAGACGAAGGGGGATGAAGAAAAAGAGGAACAGGAGGTGGGTGTAGATTAAGATGAAGAAGAGGAGGAGGGGAATAAGAAGAACAGGAAGAGGAGGAAGATGGAGAATGAGGAGGAATATGAAAAGGAAGAAGAAGAATATGGAGGAGGAGGAAGAAGAGAAGAAGCAGAAGAAGCAGAAGAAGAAGAAGCAGAAGAAGAAGAAGCAGAAGAAGAAGAAGAAGAAGAAGAAGAAGAAGAAGAAGAAGAAGAAGAAGAAGAAGAAGGAGGAGGAGGAGGAGGAGGAGGAGGAGGAGGAGGAGGAGGAGGAGGAGGAGGTTGAGGAAGGCCAGTAAAACGTGCATGGAATGTAGACTGACATACCGACCTGGCCGTGGTTTCGTAGTGTGATATTACATGAATTATTTCAGACATAACAACAAAATACAGGTGTATGTGTTTGATAACCCTGGTTTCTTATATCGGGGTGGCTCCGCCTGTCAACACAAACCCCTGGATATGCACCAGGGAAATTTGAACAGTCGCGGGGTGGGGGTCATTACCTTTGACCTTTGGTATGAACGGCGGGGGCAGAAGCGACAATGTTAATGGGCGATACAAGTACAGTATCGAATGTGATTTCATAGGGTTGAAGCGATTACTTGTGTTGTCATAGGGTGCTAGTGGAGTGACAGTTGAGGGTCGCGATAAACAGTTGAAGAGCCCCTTTTCACGCCTCCAGGTGTTGTGAGTATATGGTGCGATAAAACACATTGGTACTCTTTGGGAGATGTGATTCGTTGAATTTTTCCTAGTATACATTTTAGATTAATATGGTGACGATGCAGCTTAGAATTACGAGAACCAACAGAAATGCAAAAACTGTCTTTTTCTTTTTTCTTAGTGTTCTTCTTCTTGTTGCTCTTTTTTTTATTCTACCAGAAATGCCGCTGTTGCTTCCACACGGTGTTTGTAAAGTCTCACTACACTTTGTATGCTGAACAAATTTTTAAAATGAAGTACATGACGTCATATAAAAATGTACCCCCACCCCCAGTCCTTCGTGAAGCAATATGCAGCGGATGGCTGTCGTTTGCTGGGGTAATTCTTTGTACTCCAAACAGAATGGTGTTATCAACGGAAGAAATTATTTTGGGTGTTGAACAAGTGTTTCGAAATGCCAGTCGATACAAACGGATGGTTGTTCAAGATTTATATCAATATTTCCTGATAAACGACCTCCTCATCGCATTACGGTTAGAAATTTGCTGAATACGTTTCTTGCTACGGGATGTTCTTAAGGAAAATGTCGCAACAAGTGAACGTAGCAATGAGCACAGTGCACACAATTCTTAAACAACGATGGTATTGTCATCCATACAAGATTTATGTTTTGTCTGAACTAAAAGAGTATCATAGTCAACTCAGAATCAACTACTCCACGTGGTTTCAAGAATCTGTAGCTAAAGAAGACGAGTCAATTCTCGATGTAACATATTTCTCAGATGATGCATGGTTTCATCTATCTGGACACTTTAATAGCCAAAATAATCGTATTTGGAAAACTTTTAATCCCAGTACATTTCATGAAGCGCCTCTACTCGATGAGAAAATTGGGCTATGGTTTGCCGTCAGTAGAAAACGTTTTATTGGACCAATTGTCTTCAACAACAATACAAATTCCTATAGGTATCCTACTGACATACTGGAACCTTTGTTAGAACAACTGATGAACCTGAAGAAATATGGTTCCAGCAAGATGGTGCAATTGCACACACAGATAAAACATCCTAACGTTTTTGGAAGGATGTTTGTAAATCGCATAATTGCACGTGGAGTTTGGCCAGCTCGTTTTCCAGGTCTTTCTTTATTTTATTGTTATCTATTGGGTTTCTTGAAAGGAAATATTTTCAAAAATAATGTACTCACTGAGGGCCTGAAAAAAGTAATCAGAATTATCAGTCAAGGAATAACAACAGACATGTTGCAGAAGGTATTTGATCAAATGAACAGACGTTTACAGTCATGTCTTGAAGCCCGTGGTGGATATTTCCAACACCTCCTATAATGTACACTTCAATGGTACTTTCCAGCTTCCCCAAAACAGCGTTAGACCATAGCAGTGACTATTGTAATAAATTTAATATATGTTTAAGCACATTTTTTGATGACGTCATGTATTTCAAATTTATTCTACATACAAAGTGTAGTGAGACCCGGTGTTGTTTCTACTACTACTACTACTACTACAACAACAACTACTACTACTACTACTACTACTACTACTACTACTACTACTACTACTACTACTACTACTACTACTACTACTACTACTACTATTACTATTACTACTGCTGCTGCTGCTGCTGCTACTACTACTACTACTACTACTACTACTACTACTACTACTACTGCTACTACTACTACTACTACTACTACTACTACTACTACTGCTACTACTACTACTACTACTACTACTACTACTACTACTACTACTACTACTACTACTACTACTGCTGCTGCTGCTGCTGCTGCTACTACTACTACTACTACTACTACTACTACTACTACTACTACTACTACTACTACTTGTCGTGTGTGTAAAGAATGACTGTCGTATTAGTTACTTGTTCTTCTTTACCACTTTAGTGTCGTCCCTGGAGTGAAGAGAATCAACACCCACATTATTTTTAATTCAATATCTCTATTCTGGAGAAATCCAGCAGACTCCGTCCACACACTACCTCAATCTGAAAACACCTTCCTCTCACTCTTACTCACCCCTGGATCATGCCCCCTCTCATTCTTCCCCAACATAACATAATTGACAACTCTCGCTTCAACAAATAAAAACAAGAAATTTATTAAAGCAAAGAGTATATGTAGGAGAAGTGTATGTGTGTATAAGGTGTAGAATGTGTGACTTGTATTCTAAATCGTCTATAGACTCAGATCAGTGTTCAAGAGGATATTCATTCTCATCCCTGTGCTGAAGACACACCAGCACCATGTATCCCATACAAGTAGCCTCACCCAGGTGATGCTCCTCCGGTCACGTGAAGACTTCCTCCGTTGTCTCTGGAACCACCACGATGCTTGGACACCCCTGACAAAACACTGTCTAATTAGAGTCTGATTCACACTATGAACTTCCTCGGTTATTTAACGGATTGTTAATCAGGAAATTCTAATCCTATTGTCACTGTTAGTGGAGAAATCTTAATGGATCTAGAGTCACTGGGTCTAAAGATTCCTCATATTAACACCACAATCTAACTGTTCTGGGTATCAGTATAAATTATGCAATGTTCTGACTGTTTATTGGTACATCTATCACTTGGCTAAACCTCAATCTCATCAACATGTCCTGCTCAGCAGAAGTCAGGTTCCCGCAAACCAACTTGGGTATAAGCCCTATGTAGCGGCCTCTCAGCAACCTCTGTCTTCAGATGCTGAGCCCTCCTTGTATAAAACTTTGAACCTGCTTCTTCGTAGTAAATCATCGCACACTCAAGTGGAACACTCAAGGGGAACTGTACATGGAACCTGTAGAGCAGATACCATCATGGTGAGGGCAACTCAGTCCTGGCCAGAATTAGGCAAGTGTAGGCCAATAACAGCACTCAGATCTATAATAGAGATCCGATCTCTGTCATACGGCCAAATAACTCAATCATATGATCTGAGACATGGCAACACCAGGAAAGACTAAAGGAACAGGTAGAAACCCAGCAGATGCCCTACTGGAAGATCCTGCCATTACACATTCCCCTCCTCCCTCTCAACCATCCTTAATCTCTCTAATTATTATTCCACTACATTGTCCTCAACTTCCCGAGTAAAATGATATATAACACAAGCTACTTGAAGCCACACAATAGAATACTAGTGCCGACGCTCCTATGATACTTTCTAGCACCGCACTTATAGAACATTCTATCACTAACCATAATACATTATATCACTACACCTATAATACATTATATCACCGTACAGTACTGTACTCTATTCCTAATGTAGTCGATGGTAAAAGACAAAGGGAGACAATCATAAAGACTGATGCTTCCTTCACTACGGTGCTAAGAGGTAAAGAGTAGTTCTGACTTCGTTACGGCCAAAGAAGAAAAATAGTGAAAAGAGAGAGAACCTCACACCGCCTCAACCGACAAAAAAAAAGAGGATAGTAATTAGATAAGAAGATATACGAGATCTCCTTTAGCAGAACATGTTTGATAACACATTGCAATAACAGATACAACAGACAACTGTATATATCAAACAACAACGGTGGGTAACCCTCAACCAATCAACATCACTTAAGACAACAGGGTACACCAAGTACCACAACACAGGTGCTCCAAGCAATAGCTGGTTAGGCTGACACAATAAAGAACCTGGATACAAGCAACACTGCACAGACAATAAGGCACTACAAAAACATAGGTTACACAACATAAACCCCAAGACACAACATAAACAAAGAGTTGTGACACAATTTACTATCCCACCAAGAACCCAGGCCTGCAGACACCAACCAGTCAGCCGCTCCTGTAACAATGGAAAACACAATCCATGACCATCATGGCAAAGACAACATACCAAACACATGAAGCAATGAGCACATGCAATATAACATTTGAATTAACCTACATATAACAAATGTCTTCCATCAAATTATCCACTTTGCCATTCCCTCTAGTTGTACTACTGCTATCATGAGACTACATCTCTAATGGTTAAATGCAGCAATCAATGCTGCATCATCAGATCACCTACTATTGTCTTCTCCAGTTGTGCCACTGCTGTCATGAGACCACACTTGATATTGCTAGGATAGAACACCTAATACAACAACCTCAGCCTGCTCCACCTCCCCATACAGCCCAGCATTCACTTACAGAATGTCTTCAATTCAGAGAGGTAATTCCCTACAGGTCTCTGGTCCAACACAACTTCTCATCCCCAACAGCACAGGCTGACAATAACCCCCATAAATGCCAATGTTACACAGCAACACTAATCAACTTGTCAAAATCAACACCGAACACAACTCAGCTACACCGGTGTACAACGACTCTAACAGGACAACACCATTTGAACATGTACATAGGGGACATAAATACAGTCCAATGCACCAACAGCAATCCAGCAGACATAGGGTATGCAATTCAATATGGCATCAGAAGGACACACACCTTTGTACTGATGACAGCTAGACAACATCAACATACCAGAGGTAGTTCTACACATGACACCAGCAACAATCAGGACACAGGCTATAACCTAAGTCACCGACAACAACTCAGACATATAACATACATCGCGACATAAAACCATCACAATCATCAAATGATCACTCTCACCATAGCTATCACTACAATCATAATACCCAATGCACCACCTTTCTTCTGTCATTTAAATACCTAAACTTATGAGGGATGCCATATGATATAGGACACACTGCTCCTGCAATGTCCATGTTTTGATAAAGGATATCAACAACAATATGACATCACACACATTACCGCATGATATTATAAATTAATAACCAACAGGCAAAACATGTTCAACCGTGAAAAGCAATGGACACATATACCCAGTGGAATTACCATATTTGTAGAATGTGGCAATGTAACATTTGCACATAAAAGAATCACAACATTCACAGAAAGTTGAAGATAGACATGTATTACACAGGAACTCAACCGAGGAACTCTGAGGCTACTAAGACAGTTCATAAAATAAATACACCATAGTATCAAGTAAGAGTGCATCATCCATATGAGACAGGATCAAAGCATAACCATGTTCATGGGCAGAAACAGAACATCAGCACTAGTATAACAACCAGTATACTATATATATTATGTCCTTATTATTACACACTAATGCCAACTACACCAGTGTACTTTTATCTGTGAGTGGACAGCAAATGTGCAGTTATGCCCTCTATTTCCCATCATTCTTCCTACGATACACCGGTTATACATTTTCTTCTCTTACGCTTCGTGTCGCATCGCAAGTGCATATATCTTTGCGAAAGGTGGTACGTAGCAATAAATCACACCCTTCCCCTGGTACAACAAACACCCTGTTTTACTACACATAAAACTCCCAGTTTGATACACTAGCACAAACACTACTGCATTCTGGTAGCAGATGTGACACCAGACTTCAATGCTAAATGAGAAACCCCTTTACCAATATCAGTTCCAGATGCACCTGCCTGTTCTCCCTCAGTAAAGCCACACTTCATTCGCAGTTACGATTACACAATGATTGCTGATACACACCCCGCGTATTAAGATGCATTATTTCCTACGCCTAGTGGCTATCTGCATGGCGTCCCTACAATTCAACACATTATCTCCTACACTTCTATTTATTACCTACATGTTCTAACAGCTTAGCTTAACCATTAACCCATCATTGCCACATATAACATGTAAGTACTCTTCTCTGCTTTACACATGTTATAAATATTACACTTAAATTATGGTTATTTTCCCCTACTCATTGTTGCTTTGGAGTGTTCATACCCAACACTTGACCAAACATCCAATGTGATGCTCACCATAATCACAGAATAATCCTGTAAACATATCTTGCTGCTGTATACACATACACATATGATTCTCACCATTCTGATGTTAAGTAACCTTCATTTCTAGCAACCTCACAAGCACTTACTCCCTTCCATGCCACCATGGCCTGCATGGCACCATGTGGCATTATTTCAGTCTTTACTATAAACTAATTTATGGCCCCACACATTGTATATTTTGGTGAATCTCCCACACATCTATTTAGCCAGTAACACATTAATGCCATAGGATAACCATGTAAAATAATTCCCAACAAAATAATCTTGTGCCAGCATGGCTGGCATGACATGACATCAGTCTCTATGATACTTAACCACCATCAATGACCTATTCTACATATTTCACATCACCATTGTCTGATTGCCGGCATCTCTATGAATTAAATGTTATATTCCTAAAACCTCAGGGACGTTACATTGATCTGTAGAACAGCTCACTTTAGTAATACTCATCTACATTATCTAGTTATATTTCTTTGTTCCTACAAGCTCACCTAACTAGCAATTATTTTCACCCACGCCTGCTTCACCATGTAAACACATTCAAGTTGGTAAACTGGCGTGTGCTGCGATTATACAAATATTTATTAAATTAAACATTTTAAACTTACGGCTTTCTCCTCTGGCATATGTTTTTCACTGATGAACAGATGGGAAACCCCACATATCTTGTCTCAAGGCGGGCTGGCCACAAAACTACACAGGGCCCCAGCGCCTGCCTTCACACCGAGCTGGCTGCTACAAGTGTAATATAATAAAAACGTCCCTACCATTTCCTAAGCATTGACTCCCTTAAAAATAAACAAACCCTTACAATTACTGGTAAAGTAACTTGCTTAGGTAGGAATAGAAAATAAAACAGCGATAGACTGACCGTGGCATAGCTAAATTTATTTGGCTTTCTTTCTTTCACGTACCTGGCAAGACCGGGACTGATAGAAAAACAAAGGCCCAGTGCAGCCATTTTTGGTCAGTACGACACAAAGAACAGACATGTAAAAGTTTTCCCTTCGGGGAGAAGGCACTTTGCCTTAAAAATATATCACTCTTTGCAACTATTGGTATGTTATATCTATATTATTAAAATGTATTCATGTATTTTTATAAAGTACATATACCAGTGTGTTAATTAAGAATTAATTAGAATGATAATTCAACAGTTCTTGTAAGCTAGAGTCTGATTTTATTTTTACCAATGAAGCACATGTTCTGCTACGCTGTAATTTTTCCTATGTTTTACAATTTCTAATCCTTATGTTAATATCTTTTATAGGCATTATGAACTTATATCTAACTAATAGTGTTTATAACCTATGAATATTATGTGTACTGTAGTACACATAAAGTATCAACTCTCATGTCAAAAACACATTCTAGGAATTATCGCAATGTAGTAGCAGACTCTTGATTCATACTTCATAGTAAAGAACTAGTGTCTGTCAATTTCATATTCCTATGTTAAAACTTCTAGGCACTGTGAACAATATCTCACTATTTATGCTTAGAAATCTGCAAATAATCTATGTACTATAGAAAGGTGTTTTATCCATGCGGGGACATACAAATGATTACGCGTATTCCTGACTCTTAGTCAGGGGATAAAATACTTCGCCACATCATAATCTGTAACTTGGAACTATAGTGCTAAATTTTAGTACCATCCTTTTGTTAACAGATTAGTAACCACTCCATATGAGGAGGGACATGTAATCATTTCATAAAATATTGCTAGGGACGCCATGTTTAAGAATATAAATTCATGAACAAAGGAAGTAAACGCGTGATCCAAATCAATGTTCGGATAGGATTCAATCCGCATCACCTCACCGTAGTAGGAACAGAAGCGAAGATTGTGAATAAATTGCTTGCAATATTCAGAAGACTGGACCATGCGGCATAAGTTATTCTAATAAATACTCCTAATAATAGCAGTCATTGACAAAATATATCACAGCGGCTACTATCCTCATCTGCGGTACGCAGTGGGGGAAAACAATGTATGTTTTAGTTATGGATTAACCCCTGAGAAAATCCAAAAACAAAGGCTCCCTGCATCAGCATTATGATTAATTATTATGTAGGATTATCATGTACTTGATATCAGAAAAATGGACATGTATGTTTTTTTTTTCTGGTATGAGAATTTTCTCTGTTCTGATTGTTACTTTTTCCTGTGGGAATATACATTTTAATGTTGCACCTTGGGATTAGAGGATGTTGATGTAAGAATCCATGTGTACGTAAGTACTTAAGAAGCCAATGTTGAATAGTCTTGACCTAATTATGATGATTATTGTGCCGAAAGGAAGACGCGGCATTAGAAACCACAGAGATGCTGTATAGGCTATTTTCTTCAAGAATGAGAGATACAATATCAACATGTTGGATGGACAGAATGACTTCACTCCTCTACTTGTCCCAGTAACAACAGAACATAAAATAAAGTGAGAAAATACCTTACTCACTATTAAGAGTCAGAATGGCTCTACTCAGCAATGAGGGACAGTGGAACGTGGACACCCACTCCTTTCCCCTTCTCCCCTTGTTGTTTTGTATTTTTTGTTTGTAATTGTCTTGTGAAAGTTAACACATCACAGTAGGTTAATGCTCGTGTTGTATTCTTTGTCATCCCTTTTCTATAGAAGAGAAGCAGGTGGTGGTTGAATGTGGTGGGACTATATCACTAAATCTGGATCCTGGGTCAACAGCCAGAAAGTGAATGTCCTAACCATAGTCTGCATCTAGAAATACCCATGGACTGCTGCGCTCAATAGCTCCATAGCGAGCAACAGATAAATTAGAAGACAACTGACTGGGTGAGTGGTTAAGTCCTATTTTAGTATGAATATCCAGGATGGACTTCAAGATCTAATAATCTACAAAGATGAAGATCAACAGAGTAACTGACAACAGTGTATCGTCTGCTTTACGTCTGAGAAGTATCACCTATAAGCCTTATCACTCAGCAAAATCAGTGAAACTATGGGACAATCCTACAAGTTACTAAAACTAGCAACAGTGAAAGCCCTTCAACTGTTGGTTGGGTTACCAAGTTAATATCCAACAATGGATAAGTCTTCGAAAGAATGTCTCACAGCTGCAACAGTCAAACATGGAATTCAGCTATTCAACACTAAGTTCTGGCTCAACCAAATGGGGAGAAGACACTGAACCACATAAGCCAATACAACCAAGGTACAAACTGAATATCATCTGAAACATAACTACGAAACCAGATTAACTCAAGGTTCCAAACCCTGAACACCATCAGATAAAAGACCATATGAAAGCAGCTAAATGTCTCTATATCTGCAACAAGAGGAATCATCCAATTGTTTGCAAACCTGTTACTGTGCTGGATTTATTCATCTGTGGATATATGTAGGTATAGATCAAGTGTGGCCCTAGTCACAGATACTACCATGAGATGCCTCTCAGTCAAATAAAGTTCTACACTGGACTAGATAACGACTAACTCTTTGCTGGTCCAATGTCAACCTAAATGCCATGGGTTATAGACTCGCGACTTGGTGGGTGTAAAATCTTTGTTGAACTACTTGGGATTCTGATATTAAAAGCAGAGCAGCTGAATGGACGTCTACTTGGCACCATGTATGGTGAGATGGTAAAGTACCTTCTGCAGAGCTTAAGTGGAAATTCCGGAAAGTTAGACCAACCTGAGGCCCCAAATTTCAAAAAAAAAAGACACCGAGCCTACTGCAACAGAGTACTCGAATATTCTAGCCCGCGGAGGGATTTGTGATTGTGTGTAATTTCTATTATAAAGTATGATTTGCACCAGCCAATTACCAGTGACTAAATAGTAAGAACATAACTGAGTGCATTAATTCGGTACCCAGATAATGGGAAAAGGATCTAATCGACAGCAAAGATGAACTCTTAACCGCACACCAGGAGATAAATGACTATTAATTAGTTTAATTAGTAATACAAAATGCTGTTTATGTGTTGTTGTTTTTTTTCTGAAGGTAACAGGTCAGTAGTTTTTTTCCAATGGTATATATGTATAATATTTTGGCACCAACTCATTATTTTTAACAATGAGTAAATTGTAAAAGGTGTCAGAAACCAATGTTTATATATTGGGTTCTAGGTACTTGGATCATTATTTGCCTTAATTATGAGGGAAAACGAAAGTAGACCCAATTTGTGGTTGTTGTGTTGTTTGTAATAACCTTGTGTTTTTTTGGGGTCATTGGGTACTATGTTGTAATATGCACATCATTCCCATGCCTGTCTGAAAATGCATAGTGTTTATTACACATCTATATATGTAATTGCAGATCTTGAGTTAATACCTGTACTGTTTGTCCAAAAGTGTTGTGTACATCAAGTAAATGTGGTGTCCAACAAGTGGTTGTTTATATGTTGTGAGCAATCAATATCCTTCTAGCACTATAGTTAATTTAAGGGTGATGAAGTGGGAAGGGAAACCTACACACAGATGCCATTGTTTCAAGGATTGAACTCTTTTCTCCTGGGATTTGTGGTAAATATCCCTGAATACCCTGCATTCTAACCAGTGACCAGAGAATCAATAATACCCCCTAGACATTTTAACGAATTATTCTTAGGAATTAAAATCCACATCCCACATGTGTGGGCAACGTCCGTGAATTTAAAACTCATGGTAAACATCACAATTGGTGTATTATTGTGGGTATATGAATTCAGGGAAAACCTCTCGCAGGTAAACCAAGTCACTTCAGAATGTTATAGTGTTAGTAACAGACCTAAGCACTCAGTAGTATGAGCTGAGTCAAGTGTTATGTGAACCCATAATGGCTCAGATAAATATAGGTTTTTTTTGGTACAAAACTGTTCACAGGTAATATCTTGATTCTGGTAGATGCATCATGTAGTTGGTTGTTGGGTATGAGATTTAAAAAAAAAAACTCATATTTTATATCTTATTGATGGGAAACTAAGTCCAGTAATGAACCTCCAGTAGTAAGGTCTCTGGTATGGTAAACTCACATTCAGTGAATGTTTAGAATTCATAGTCATTCCCATTTGATGTTTGAGGTATGGTTCTGCTACTCTGATATTCTCTTTAAATGGTTTAAAAGTGGTGTAGTCATGAACACACTACTATATTATGTATCCATAAGGTTTATGTTCCTACATATGAATCATGTGTTAATTAACTATTTTGTCATTGATTATCATTGTATTTTCATGTATGATCTGCTTGTATAATTCATGTAATATTGAAAAATTACTAAGGCAGCAGAGAGTGATAGACAATTTTATAGATAATTAGGACAGATAAGTTAAAAATCCAATAAATTTTTTTTTAAGGGAAAAATTTAATCAACAAATGATGATTCAGTAGGAAAGTAAATAATACCTGAGAGATGAATTAAACCAGGGGAAAATAGCAATAACTAAAGTAAATGAACTAAAGGTTAAGGCCTAAACCACCACTTGCAAAAATGTAGACATGATTAATGGAAGGGAAGGAATATTGTAAGAATTTGCAGTATTTAGGGGCACCCTAATTTAATCCTTTTTTTCATATAACATAACATGTTCTACAACACCGGTAGTAAAGTAAAGTGAATAACTGATGGATACTTAGGAAGAAAAGCCATACTGACACTTATTCTGACCCACCGGTGATATGAGTAGTATTTTTAACTAACTCAGATGGCCCATATGTTAATGAGGGTCAAAACCAAACTATTCACCTGGTGATGTAAGTGAAACTGATCAACTCACTTACTGGCCCAAAAGAATATAAGGTATTTTTTTAAATTATCCACCCCGATTCCATTATTAATGGTAGCGGAAACAGACCGTATAGGTATGTAAAAGGTATAATTAAAGAATTAACTAATAAATTGGAATTTCAAATGAACTTCAGGAGATACCGGAAAAAATCTGTGCTAGTCTCTAGTAAGAGACTAAACATTTTAGAAATTGGCTCCTTAGCTTTGAAATTTACAGTTTAATCTCATTAAGTGAAATGTTCACTATGAGAAGTCCTCATCAAAAAGAGGAGTGAAACAACTTTTTAGTTAGCGATTAGCTTACGTAAAGTTTGTTCATAAATTGCCTAACTAACATTAATCTTCTTATAAGGGAAGAATTAAAAAGGGCAAAATAAAGTAGTACAACAGAGGCGCGCGACTCAATTGTATTTTCTGTAAAACTAACCGAGTAACTAAATTCTAGATAATGCTCGAAGCCTACTAATAGGTGAATCTGAAATCAATCGCAAGACGAAACAGATTTCTACATCTCAGTTCGGATTTGGATGATACCCCCTAGACATTTTAACGAAGTATTCTTAGGAATTAAAATCCACATCCCACAACAAGGAAAAATGGCCTCCGGTCTTTGTGATAAAGTGGCGTTTCCGGCGTGGCCAGGACCGTACGGTTTTCACAGACCAAACTAAGTGCCTTGGTTTGGCGCTGTGACACTAATCATACTCTTAAGTTAGATATAATTAATTGCCTACCATATGTTTATTCCTGTTGTTACTCGAGAAACTGGCAATCCGATTGGATCTATGTCCGCGGATAACTATCACTACTAAGACAGCCCAGTCCCTCTAATATAACACAACTCGGAATAATCCCCAATCCTAACACTGCACAATGTTTTTCTCGACTCCCTCTACCTGTTTACTGCACTGGGTTTTATATGGGTGCTTGAGTGAGTCACCAGAAAGTCCAGACGCCAATCAGTCCAGAATCTGGCTTTGTCCTCCTGTTTCCAGACTAACCAGAGTCAATTAGCTGTCAAGTTTCCTTTTCATCTGGGGAGTTCTTTGTCTCATCCAACAAATATCCGGGTTGTCTGTGAGCCAGAGACCTTTCTCCCATTACAGAATCCTTCTGACCTCTAGCAGACATCTGTCCATTACTTTCAACGGCCAACTCCCGTTTTGTAGACAAATGTTGCCAATACACACCGCTCGAACAACATCCTGTCATCAAACTGTCGACTGTGTGTAGACAACTCGACGTGCCTCCCTTTGATCTCATATACACTGTCGACCAGGTGCAGAAAATTATACCGACGTATTTTCCTCAGTTTGTTCACCATAAAAGAGTCAATTGTGTTAGCAAAATAATGTCGGGCCTGGTTGTCATCGATCGACTGACAAGTTAATTTATCCTGCGACACTACTACTACTATTTACAAACAATAGTAGTTGTACCCTTACAACTCACCAGTTACCTCTATCTATACCACCACAACTCACCTACTACCAGGTCATCCACGCCCCAACCCTCCCTCCCACAATTCAACTGCTTCCACCCTGACTCAATTTACCACTGGAATGTGGCTTTTTCTATTGTACGTTTCAATGAAAACGAACTTCATGTGTCCCGATTTATTTCATGTACCGTGGTGGTGATATTTCATGTCCTGTGGTAGTAATATGTTGTGTCTTTTCTCAGTAATATTTCAAGTACCATGGTGGTGATATTTCAAGTACCGTGGTGGTGATATTTAAAGTAGCGTGGTGGTGATATTTCGTGTACCATGGTGGTGATTTTTCGTGTCTTGTGTCGGTGATATGTCATGTCTTATCATGGTGCGAGGAAATGCAACCTAAGACTAAATGTCATAGCAAAGCAGACCAGGTCTTACGCCTTGGTCGCTAACTGGTCTATGATCGAAGCTTCTACAGGCGGACAGTTAGAGCATTGCTTTGCTGATCTGGCAGCTTCTGCAGCTTGTCTTGTTCCAGACAGATTAGTGTAACCTTTCCTCTGGAGTAAACTAGGCAGGCCGAGAGAGGGATCATGCTGCATGGACAACACATCGTCTCTACAATTCAGCCCAGACTTTGTATTACGGTGAAGTTTAACTCCATCTCTTGTCCCCGCCATCGGTTGTAGTTAGTATGCCCTTTTTGTAGCACAATGTAACAAACTATCGTCTGTCAAGACAAGATGTCAGGTTGCGATATTTCTGTCTTGTAATAGCAATATTTCGTGTCTTGTGGTGGTGTTGTTTCATGCAATTCTTGCAGTTATAATTATTGTCTTGTCGAGGTGATAATTCATCTCGTGTAGCAGTAATATTTCATGTCTTTTAGCAGTGATATTTCATGTCTTGTAACAGCTCTATTTCGTGTATTGTGGTGGTGTTATTTCGAGCCATTGATATGATTGGCTTGTCGATATGATAATAGATGTCTTGTAAAAGTAATATTTCATTTCTAATAGTAGAAACATTTCGTTTCTTGTCGCGGTGATATTTCACGAAATGCTGGAGTATGCTAAAGTTATCCGCCATTGTTTAACAGCCCAGCCCCAACCGTGTCTCTGAGACCGCAAACTATAATCCCATTTCGCAACTTTTACCCGATTTTACATTCCAGATTTTTTGCAGTTGGTAGCCAGATTTCCTGAATTCAAAACCGCAATATTTACCACATGAGTTCGTGGCTCAGGGAGATTGAAACATTTGCAGCAAAACATGTAAACAACATAAAATAATGATAAAAATAATACGAAGCAATGCAGCTTTACATAACGTAATTACGGAAACAATATGACATTGCGGCCACTAGTCTTCATTAGCAAGCAAATTCAATAGATACAACGTGTAAACAGAGGAAAGACACTATAGATATTGGTGTAAACAGGGGAAAGACACTACAGATATTGGTGTAAACAGGGGAAAGACACTACAGATATTGTGTTATGTGTACGCGTCTTCAGGTTATTTTATGTTGTTTTCATTTCCACAGCTTTACCGTAGTTCCACTAATTTTATTGCATCAACATCGGGGCTGATAACACGATAGAAGATGTTTTAGAGTGCGGAGTTGGGATGTTCCGTTGTTGATGAATATTAGGCTTTTCTACCGGCAGTTGTAGAGAATTGGGACATATATTTATAGGCAGTGATTGCCATGTATGACGGGGGAATGAAGCAAGAAGACAATGTTAGAGGTTTCAGTAGACAAGTTAAGGGTTGAGAACTGGAGGCATACAGAAGGGATATATTGACAGTAGCCCACGCATGTCATGTAACATACTATTCCATATTTTTTTATGCATTCTCATCTTTCATATTACGAGGTATCATTTTGTATGCCACTTGATTGTCCTGTAACATGCCATTCCATCTTTCATATTATCATTTTGTATTCCACTTGATTTTATCATGTATAATATAACATTATTGTGATGTGAGTGAGAGAGTTAGTGAGTGGAGAGAGAGAGAGAGAGAGAGAGAGAGAGAGAGAGAGAGAGAGAGAGAGAGAGAGAGAGAGAGAGAGAGAGAGAGAGTTGAATTGCATCACTAATGTTTACGCTACACAATGTATATATACAATTTTTCCTCCACTTCTTACAATTTTTGCGTGAATGCTCACGACAATCATCAGTGTCTCAACTGTGTGCAAAATGTGGGAGTTTGTTCTTATTAGTTTCAGTAATCATGTATGTGTGTACATATGAGGATGTTTGTGTGGGTGTGTATGTGAGGGATGTGTGTGGGGGTATGGGGATTGTATGTGTGGAAGGGTTGTATGTGGGGGATGTGTATGGGTTGATGGGTGATGTGTGGATGGGAGAAGGGGTGTGTAGTCGGTGGGGGATGTATGTGTGTGTGAGGGATGTGTGTGTGTGTGGGGGGGGGGGGATATTTGGAAGGATTATTGGAAGTATGTTGGTGTTGGTGGGTTGGGAGTGTGGGTAGGGAATGTGTATTTGGGTGGGTGAATGGGTGTGAAGGAGATTGTGTAGGTTGGGGAATGGGTGTTAATGGGTGTGTGGGATGAGTGTGGGGGGGGGGGTGTCTGTGAATGGGATATGTCTGTGTGGGTGGGAGTGTGTGAGTGTGGATGGGGTAAGTGTGAGTGGGTGGAGGATGTATGTGTGGGTGGTGAGGATGTTTGTAGGTGAGGGATGCGTGGGTGGGTGGGGCGATGTGTGAGTTGGTGAGAGATGTGTGGGCGGGGATGTGTATGAGGAATGCATATGGGGGATGTGTGTGTGGGGGAAGAATGTGTTTATGGGTGGCGTTTTGTGTGGGAGGTGAAATGTGTAAGAGGTGGGGGAGGTGTGGAATGTGCAGGTGGATGATGGATGTATGTGAGGATGGGGGATGTGTGTTTGGCTGGGTGGTTGGGGTGTGTGTGGGTGGGAGGGTAGATGAGGGATGCATATGTTTATGGGCGAGTGGGTGATGTGTGGGTGTGAGTGGTTGATGGATGAGTACGTAAGTGGGTGGATGTGTGTGTGAGATGAGTGTATGGTTGGGGGATGTGTGTGTGTTTGTGGGAATATGTGTGTGAGCGGCGGATGTGTGTGGGTGGGGTATATGTGGGTGGTGGGGTGTGTGTGGGTGGTAGGTGTGTTTTTTTTTGGGTGTTTATGGGTGGGGGATATGTGTGGGCAGGTGTGGAGGTGTGTTTGTGGGTGGGGATATGTGTATAGGTGGGGGATGTGTAGTTGAGAGGTGGCGGATATTGGGTGGGTGAGTGGGTGTAGGTTGGCTGATGTGTGTGTGGGTGGTAGGTGTGTTTTTTTTGGGTGTTTATGGGTGGGGGATATGTGTGGGCAGGTGTGGAGGTGTGTTTGTGGGTGGGGATATGTGTATAGGTGGGGGATGTGTAGTTGAGAGGTGGCGGATATTCGGATATTGGGTGGGTGAGTGGGTGTAGGTTGGCTGATGTGTGTGTGGGTGGGTGGGGAAAATTGTGAGTGTGCGGAATGTATTTGTGGATAGGTGCGGGATGTGTGAGTTGACGGGGGTATGTGTGTGTGGTTTTGTGATGTGTGTTTTGCTGGGTGGTTGCGGGTGTATGGGTGGGTGGTGGAGAATATGTGGGTGGGTGTGTGCGTGTCGGTTATGGGATGTGTGGGGGATGTATGTGTGGGTGGGGAAATTGTGTGGGTGGGGGATCAGTGGGTGGGTGGTGGCATGTATGTTTGCCTGAGTCTGTGTGAGTGCGTGGAGGTATGTGTGGGTGGGTGGGGGTGTGGTGGGTGGGGTATGTGTGGGTGGCTGAGGGATGTGTGGGTGGCTGCGGGGTGTGAGGGTGGATGATGGATGAGTCTCACAACATTGCAATATGCACTGTTTATGTTTACAACTTTAATTTGACAATGTTTTTTTTTCCCATGTGAATGTACCATGCGTAATATGCATTGTTTATGCTTACAAAATTCATTTAACAATGTTTTTTCCCCCTATGTAAATGTAACATGCACATTTGATGAATGAAAGATGAGTAATCGAAAGGGCCGAATGTAAGACGGGCCTGCGTGCCCAATTTGTTACCCTTTTAAAATAAAGTTTGTTCGTTCGTTTGTTCGTTCGTTCTCTCGCTTTCTCTCTTTTTCTCCCTGTATCTCTCACTTTGTCTCTCTCGCATTCTCTTTCATGTTCTATCTCTCGCTTTCTACCGCTCTCGCTTTCTCTCTCCCTTTCCTTCTCTCTCTCACTTTCTCTCTCTCTCTCTCTCTCTCTCTTTCTCTCTCTCTCTCTCTTGAGAAGAGAAAAAAGCAAGAGAGAGAGAGAAAGCAAGAGAGAGTGAAAGCGAGAGAGAGAAAGTAAGAGAGAGAGAAGGAAAGAGAGAGAGAGAGAGAGAGAGAGAGAGAGAGAGAGAGAGAGAGAGAGAGAGAGAGAGAGAAAGCGATAGAAAGCGGGAATAGAACGTGAGAGAGATTGTGAAAGAGACAATGTGTGAGATAGAGAGAGGAAAAGAGAGAAAGCGGGAGAGATAAAGACAGACAGAGAGGAAGATAGAGAAAGCAAGAGAGAGAAAGTGAGAGAGAAAGCAAGAGAAGGAAAGCGAGAGAGAGAGAGGAAGAGAGAGAGAGAGAGAGAGAGAGAGAAAGAGAGAGAGAGAGAGAGAGAGAACGAGAGAAAGCGACATAGAGAAAGAAAAAGAGAGAGTAAGTGAGAGAGTGTGATAGAAAATGAAAGAGAGAATGCGAGAGAGAGAGAGAAAGCGAGAGACCGAGAAAGAGAGAGAGAGAGAGAGAGAGAGAGAGAGAGAGAGAGAGCGACAGAGAGTGAGAAATGATGTTTTCTCTCTCTCTAGCTTTTGTGTCACTTCCCCACTCTCTCGCTTTCTCTCTCATATGCCCACATAAACAAACAAAAAACAACAATAAAAGACAATGATAATGGTAAATTATCTCAAAAGGCAACTAGCCAAAAAGACATTCCCATATGTATGGCACGTTACACCTTCCTTAGGTATTCATAATGCCCAGGTAATTGCCTCAGTGAGTCATGTATTATTATTTATTTTTTATACGTTTTAATGCTTATTGTTCTTTTGTTGTCAAAGATTTCCTTCATAAATGATGTTGAATGAAAGAATGCATGATAGGAAATAGAGAAGAGGGGCAGAGTGTCAAAAGGGCCTGCGTGCCCAATTCTTAACCTTTTGAAAATAAAGATTTTCGTTCATTAGTTCGTTCTCTCTCTCTCTCTCTCTCTCTCTCTCTCTCTCTCTCTCTCTCTCTCTCTCTCTCTCTCTTTTTTTTTCTCTCTCTCTATCTATCTATCTTTCTCTATCTATCTTCCTCTCTCTCGTTTGTGTTTTCTATCTCTCGCTTTCTCCCTTTCTCTCTCTCTCTCTCTCTCTCTCTCTCTCTCTCTCTCTCGATTTCTCTCCATCTCTCTTTCTATCTCACTATCTCTTTCTTTTGAGTTCTCTCTCTCTCTTTCTCTCTCGCTTTCTCTCTCTTCCTCTCTCTCTCTCTCGTATTCCTCTCTCTCTCTTTCTCTTCCTCTCTCTTTCTTTCTTTCTCTCACTCACCTCTCTCTCTCTCTCTCTCTCGCTTTCTCTCGCATTCTCTCTCTCATTTTCTATCACTCTCTCTCTCACTTACTCTCTCTCTCTTTCTCTCTCTCTCTCTCTCTCTCTCTCTCTCTCTCTCTCTCTCTCTCTCGCTCTCTCGGATTCTCTCTCTCATTTTCTATCACACTCTCTCTCTCACTTACTCTCTCTCTTTCTCTCTCCCCCCCCCCCCTCTCTCTCTCTCTCTCTCTCTCTCTCTCTCTCTCTCTCTCTCTCTCTCTCTGACAGACTGCCCGAACCCCAATTTCAGTTATCCCCTTATCTCTAGCACGGCGCGAAGATTCACAATTGGCACTTCAGTCAACATTTATTTTACTGTCTAAATGTAAATCTCATTTAAATGCGATTATTTTCCTCACTGAGAAACACACTTGCTCGGGACATTTATTTACATTGAGATCTTGACACATCACAAAACTCAAATATCCATGTCACAATTAAGTATAAGGCTGATAATGGGCACCTAGATGCAGCACAGCACGGGCCGGTGCCATTGTCTTAACCAACTTCTTGCTTCTGGTTACCAGGACAACAGGGGTAATGGCGGCCACATCACGTGACCCTAACCGACGCCAGGGGGAATAAGCAAGTCCCTCGGAGACCAGGTTGTCAATGGACAAGAAATGGGCAGCTGTATTGCAGGCACCAGGGCACGGGGCAATGGCATTTCCGGGTTGGAAATGTAATTAGCGGTTTTGTTTTTGGAGTGTTTGTGTCTCCATTACTTGTGGAGTGGTCCTGTGGGTGAGCGGGCAGCATGCGGGTTTATTGGTTGGCTTTTGTCTGTAGATTCTAGGAGGCCGAGCGTCTGAGTGCGCTTGTGCTTCTAGTAAGGCAATCGTGTCATTTGGAGGTTTAGACCGAGTTTTGTGGTCGATTCCATGTGTAATCTTCCGGATATTGGTCAATGTTGTAGGGAGAATTTGTCCGGACAATAACGCTGCAGCAGAGGAAGAATTTGTCCGGATAATATCCCTGCAGTAGATAGAGAATGTGTCCGGATAATATCCCTGCAGTAGAGAGAGAATGTGTCCGGATAATATCCCTGCAGTAGAGAGAGAATGTGTCTGGATAATATCCCTGCAGTAGAGAGAGAATGTGTCCGGATAATATCCCTGCAGTAGAGAGAGAATGTGTCCGGATAATATCCCTGCAGTAGAGAGAAAGGGTGTCTGGACAATATCCGCCACAGCAGTGGGATAAGATGTCCGATAATATTCCTGCAGCAGAGGGAGAGTGCCGACCTCCGTGGCTAAAGGCTTGGGAACGCGATGCGTTAGTCGCTTATCTGCGTTCGAAACACAGCGGTGACTGATTTGGCAGCAGACCGTGTCGCGTTGGGTTTTAACATGTTGGTATGGGAGCCGGTCGTGTCAGGTCTTAGTCAGATATGACTGAGCTACCGTATAACAGTAGACGGTACTACCCGCTTTCTGTTAGCGCCGAACGTTGGGCGGCGCTTACCAAACCCGACACCCCACATTGTGCCAACGGCTTCGGGCGGAAGAGCGCAATTGGGAGGGTACAAGCCATACCCTGGTGCGAGGAAATGCAACCTAAAGACAAAGCGTCATGGCATGGCAGACCAGGCCCTAAGCCTTGGTTGGCGGCTGGTTTAGTATCGAGGCTCCGACAGTCGGATAGTTAGAGCATTGCTTTGCTTATCCGGCAGCTTCTGCAGCTTGTCTTGTTCCAGATGTAGAGGTGATACCTTTCCTCTGGAGTGAACTAGGCAGGCCGAGAGTGGGATCATGCTGCATGGGCAACACATGATCTCTATATTTTAGCCCAGGCTTTGTGCTATGGAGAGGCAATAACTCCATCCCTTTCAAACTATCGTCTGTCAAGACGGCAAGGTGCCAATAATGGGAGCCGGTCGTTCATAAAGCAATGGCAAACTACTGAACGTTAACTTTCCAAGACATCAACAACAGCAGTGCTGGTGTTGACAGCGATGTCCTGTAAATAGGATATGAAAGAAACAGTGGGAGAGTATGTCTGTACCATGTACTTGCGGTAAAGGCAGAATATGTCTAAAAAAATATACTTGTAGTAGGGGAAAAATATGTCCGCACAATTACCCGGCAGTAGGGAATAAAGAGACAAGAACAAGACAATATCTCTGAAATAAAGAGACAAGAACAAGACAATATCTCTGAAATAAAGAGACAAGAACAAGACAATATCTCTGAAATAAAGAGACAAGAACAAGACAATATCTCTGAAATAAAGAGACAAGAACAAGACAATATCTCTAAAATAAAGAGACAAGAACAAGACAATATCTCTGAAATAAAGAGACAAGAACAAGACAATATCTCTGAAATAAAGAGACAAGAACAAGACAATATCTCTGAAATAAAGAGACAAGAACAAGATAATATCTCTGAAATAAAGAGACAAGAACAAGACAATATCTCTGAAATAAAGAGACAAGAACAAGACAATATCTCTGAAATAAAGAGACAAGAACAAGACAATATCTCTGAAATAAAGAGACAAGAACAAGACAATATCTCTGAAATAAAGAGACAAGAACAAGACAATATCTCTGAAATAAAGAGACAAGAACAAGACAATATCTCTGAAATAAAGAGATAAGAACAAGACAATATCTCTGAAATAAAGAGACAAGAACAAGACAATATCTCTGAAATAAAGAGACAAGAACAAGACAATATCTCTAAAATAAAGAGACAAGAACAAGACAATATCTCTGAAATAAAGAGACAAGAACAAGACAATATCTCTGAAATAAAGAGACAAGAACAAGACAATATCTCTGAAATAAAGAGACAAGAACAAGACAATATCTCTGAAATAAAGAGACAAGAACAAGACAATATCTCTGAAATAAAGAGACAAGAACAAGACAATATAACTGTAGTAGATAGACAGATCTGCAAAATATAATTAGAGAAGAGAGGTCAGGAAAGTATCCCTGTTTTAGAGATACCAGGTCTGGATATTATCCCGGTTGTAAACGGTCGTACGAACAATGTTACTGGAGTAGAGAGATATGTACGGACAATATCTCTGGAGTAGAGTGTCATTATGGACAATATCCCTGGATTAGAGTGATATGTACAGACAATACCCCTGGAGTAGAGTGACATTATGGACAATACCCCTGGAGTAGAGTGGCATGTACAGACAATATCCCTGGAGTAGAGTAACATGTACAGACATTATCCCTGAAGTAGACTGACATGTACATACAATATCCCTGGAGTAGAGTGACATGTACAGACAATATCCCTGGAGTAGGGTGACATGTACAGACATTATCCCTAAAGTAGAGTGACATGTACATACAATATCCCTGGAGTAGAGTGACATGTACAGACAATATCCCTGGAGTAGAGTGACATGTACAGACAATAGCCCTGGAGTAGAGTGACATGTACAGACAATATCCCTGGAGTAGAGTGACATGTTGTCGTGTCCTCCTTTAAAGTGTCGTCCCTGGAGTGAAGAGAGTCAACACCCACATTATAATATTTTATTCCCTATCAATATCCTGGAGAATCCACCAGCTTCCGTCCAACACACTCCATCAGCCCGTGGACACCCTTTCCTATCACTCTCTCACTGTCGTACTATGCCCCCTCTCATACTTCCCCAACGCAACATACTCAACAACTCTTGCTTCTAAAAATTAATAAAGATTAATTTATTAAAAGAAAAGTGTACCGTATATGAGACGTGTATGCGAAGAAAATGCGTGATGTGTTCTATACTGTGTGTATGATCGGACTTTCAGATAATAGCATAGTTTCTTCATTGCAAGGGCACACCACAGCACATTAAATCATAACCAGTGCACCTCACCCAGTGTCGAAACCCTCTTGCCGGATACTGACTGTCATCTGTAGCCACCTGGTAATCCATCTTCATGATCATCCGAAATAGGTACTGTTTGTAAGTACAGATTGATTACGGACTGATTGTCAACTAACTTTGTAATTTCCTATCGGTCCTAGAGAATGCACAAATCCTTTGTAGTGTATTTAGGTTTTACTGTTAATGTTTCTACACTTGATCCTAACTAGTGTTCATATAGGTTCAAGTATATGTCCTATGTAATATTACACTGGAATCTAGCACACGATGTGACTTATCCGTTAATGTTCTCGTTCCTTAAACAATGTTTGTCTGATGTGTGATATATCAACAATCATCACCCATCCTATGTGAACCATACCACGCAGGAGTCGTTATATTGGCTGGCTCTTCTGGGCCATGCCATGGTGAACCCTTCTGAGTATGAGTCCAGCGTAAACATATACCATCTTTCTTCTCGGACGTTATTCCTTTTCCGTAAGAATCATTTTAGAGTCCAACTGGTGGTCGTCCAATTGGAGTGCACTTCTTCAAAACCAGTGTAGAGTTTCCTAGTAACTGGTGGGGAACCTGTGGGAAAACCAACACAACATGTGAGAGCACTAGTCACTGATCCTACCGGCTGGGTGTAAGCTTATTACCCTGCTCTGTTATTTTACAGCTAACTACTCTGTCAGAGAGCCTTATAGCTTCTCACCTACGTCCGAATCAGGCTATGATAAGGGAAGACCAATAAACAGAGTGCAACCTCAGTATTCTATTCACCCTAGCAGAGCCAATATCACTATTCTACTCTAACTAGTTTTCCACTAACAGTGCTAATCATCACACTATAGTTTTAACAAGGCTACATTCTATATTAGTTAGAACTAATAGACTATATTGACTACCTTATGCAAAACCGACTCATTCCCGGGATGGCTACTACACTTTGCCATAACGACACATGCTAGTTAATCTTAAATTAATCTAACACTGTAGAGCTCTCCCACAAACACGTCCATCATAATCCACGGTTTTGGTCAACTCCGTTTCTCCCAATCATGGTTTATGGCAAAACCTAAAATTGGTCACGTGACATGGTTGACGTCCTGCAGGTGTTATTTCGGCATATCATCCATTGTCAAGAATCCCTTTTCCCTGGCTTAGTCACCGTCAAAGTTATCATCACTTGTTTTGACCTCCCCAACAAACTAACGAGTTACTGTATACTCCCAACAACAGTTTTCCCCAACAAGCTGCCAATCTTCTTTATGTCCGGAAACTATAAATTGACAGATGGACTGTTTACTTCCGAGCTGAGTACTTCCGCTTTCAATCCGACCTGTTGATAAACTGTCAAAGCGATGTATGGACTCATCTCACTCACTTCCAAATGTTCCCCTGTTGTCGACCCAATGTAACCCCGTGCAGCTGCAACTATTTACCGTCCTGGGGTTTAACATCCGATTTGTTTTTTCTGTTAGTAAAATAGTTGTCGCTGGCAGATAGTCCGTTTAATCAGAAAGCCTCTATAATAATCCACTGGTTAAACGCAAGGTTTTATTTTTGTGACATAGACTCTCTTAAGAGAGTAGTCCATCTCACTCTTCTCCACCGTGAGTTTAATCCAGATGATTCATTCTTCTTCTTCAGGAGCTGGGTGTCTTGACAAGAAATCCGCTCCAACATTTTCCTTCCCAGGAATGTACTCCACTGTGAAATTATAGGGTTGAAGTAACAACGACCACCGCATCAAACGGGCGTTGAGCTTCTGAGAAGTAGCCAGGAACATCAGGGGCTGATGATCCGACTGGACCCGAAACTCAACTCCATACAAATATGGCTGGAATTTTTGCACTGCCCATACGAGAGACAAGCACTCTCTCTCTCGACAGTTGAATAATTCCTCTCCGCCTGTAGAAGTTTCTTACTTGCGTATGCTACAGGTTTCAAAACCGAAGCATCGTCTTTTCCTTCCTGTAACAAAGCGGCTCCAATTCCAATCGCACTCGCATCCGTTCTCAACACAAATGGTTTGGAAAGGTCAGGGAGCTGTAATACAGGTTTGCTGACCAAGGCCTCCTTTAACTGACTATAGGCATTCTCATATTCTGGTGTCCAAATGATTTGATCCGGGAATCCCTTTTTCAAGGTTTCCGTCAATGGAGCTCCCAGTTCAGTGAAATGTGGGATAAATTTGTGGTAAAACCCACACAACGAGAGAAAAGATCGCACATCCTTCTTCGTTTTTGGCCTTGGTGCATTTCTGATTTTCTCCAGGTTCTTCTCTTCTGGGACAATGTGTCCTGGAGTGATGGTGTGACCTAGAAATTCCAGAGTCTGGTAACCAATCATGCACTTGGTTGGACGAGCAGTAAGCCCTGCTTCCTTGAGCCTATTAAACACTCTCTCCAAGGATTGTAAGTGGTCATCCAAGCTGTCACTGGAAATAAGAATATCATCCATGAAAGAGATGATGGACAGATCCTGTAAAGGATCAAGTAAAGTCCTCATCATGCGTGTAAACACACTAGGTGCATTGCTGAGTCCAAAGGGCATGACCTTGAATTCGTAGTGTCCACTGGGTGTACTGAAAGCCAACAGTGGTCGAATCTCCGGTTTGACTGGTATCTGATAGTACCCCCGACTCAGATCCACCTTTGAAAAGTACCGAGCCTTATGGAGCCTAGCGAATAGCTGAGTTGGATTCGGCAAAGGTTCCACCTGAAATTGTGTGTGACTGTTCAGAAGTCGGTAATCTATACACAACCGGTGTTCTCCGCTTGGTTTCCGTAACAAAACTACCCCTGCGTTGTATGGGGATGTGGATGGTGCAATCACGTCATCCTCCAGCAGTTTTTGTAATTCCTCCTCCAGGGCCTTTTCTTTAGAGAATGGCACTGGGTAAACCTTTTGGCGAACAGGCTCCAGTGTGGTCAAGGTCATCTCGAACTCAACCAACCTCGTTCGTCCTGGTTTATCAGTCAGTATCTCCTTATGAGACTTGAGAACCTGGGTTATCCTTTCCCTCTCCTGGGAGGTCAGATCAGGGTTCACTTGCACATCCCTATAGGTTTCCTGGTATACTAAGGGATATTCCCTGCCCTCGCTGGTTCCCACTTCAGTCTCCACTGCAACTGCCATTGCCATGAGGTGAGCTGCCTTGTCTCCGGGTCTCTCTTCATATTTCCGCAAGAGATTGATATGGAAAATCTTCGACTTTCCCCGGATCCGGATTTGATAGTTGGTTCTAGATATCACCCTTTCCACGGGAAATGGTCCTTGCCAACCTATCTCCAGTTTGTTGTTTCCCGTTGGGAGTAGCAACAAGACTTTATCTACCACCTCTAGAGATATTTCTTTAGACCTACGGTTGTAGTAAGCCGCATGTCTTTTCCTGGCCTTTTTCAAGTTTTGATTTGCCAGAGTCCATCCCTTGTGGAGTTTTTCTTTCAGTTCCTCCACGTATTTATAGGATGAGATCACTTCTTCTGACGTCCCCTCTTCAGTCCAACTCCTCAACATGGCTTCCAAAGGTCCCTTGATTGGACGACCAAACAGCAACGTAGCGGGTGGTAGTCTTGTTGAGCCATGAGGAACTTCCCGATAGGCAAAAAGTGCTGCTGGGATATATTCATCCCACCTATCAGGTTTTTCCTGCGCTAGTTTCCTGAGCATTGTCATCAACGTGCCGTTGAAACGCTCTACTTGTCCATTGGCTTGAGGGTGGTAAGGGCTGGTATGTATGTGGTTAGAGTGAAACACCCTAAATACCTCCTCCATGAGTTTTCCACAAAACTCAGATCCATTGTCCGTCAGAATTTGATCCGGAAAGCCTAATCTGGTAAAGGCCTCCATCAGTGCGTCCGCCACTCGTTTCGAGTCAATCGTGGTCAACGGTATGGCTTCACCCCACATAGTACAGCAATCCACCATTGTGAGTATATACATGTTCCTCTTCCTAGTCCTGGGAAGTGGACCCACGATATCGATGGCTACCCTCTCGAAAGGAGAGTTCATGATGGGCATCTCACCCAACACCACTGGTGCTGTCCAGTGTTTCGGTGCCACCCTCTGGCACTCAGGGCATGACTTCACATACCGACGCACATCATCTGTCATTCCCGGCCAATAGTAATGGCAGGAAATCCGCTGCATGGTGGCGGCAATACCCATGTGTCCACTAAAGGAGATGGTATGCCCCATATGAAGAATCTGGGACCGGTGAGCTTTCGGGACCACCAACTGACTGTATAGGTTGTCTCCCCTTCCTGCTCTCCTGTAGAGTATCCTATTCTTCATGTAGTACTGCCCCCGTCCTGGTGGATCAGCACTTTTCTGCAGCTTTCTGTAGCAAGGACGTAAAGTATCATCCTCACTCTGGGCAGTTCGTAGCTCCCCCGGCATTGGGTTAGTCACAATTGCGTCTGCCTCTTCCGTTTTCGTCTGAGAGCGAGTCTGCATTGCTCCCATATGGATTGGCACCCTGGGCATTCCCAGAAAGACATACCGGCAACCAAGGATTACTGGAAAAATGGGATCGGTCAATACAGCGGCCTTGATGGTGCCGGTGACGTACCTTGACCGAATCTCCACATTAGCAATGGGCAACTTCATGGTCACAGCACTCTTCTGTGCAGGCTGTATCTCCATGGTCTCACCTGTGAATTGTTCTGGATGTACCAGATCCGCAGAAATCACGGCCTCCCCGTCCAGTCCTGTGTCGTATAAACACTCCACTTGACGACCGTTAACCTCTACCAATTCCACTACAGGTGGTTTTTCCTGGTCTGGAGTCTCTTCCTCGGCCTCGACCTGTTCGGTGGGCTCCACCTTAGGTTTCCCGGGGCACCCGACGAATTGAGTGTATCCTGACTTTCCCCTGCAGTCAATAGCATTGTGCGTATTCGACTTGCTTTGGTTGCACCATTTCCCTGTCCTATATTTTCTATTGCCGGACTTGAGTGAGCTCTCCTGATGGCGAGCTTCCTTGTTGACCTTCGCATTTTCCGTGACAACCTCCTTGGAAGTCACTTGACATTCTGCGAAGTGAGGGTTCTTAGCCTTCGATTTGCAGTCCCTCGTATTGTGAGAGGGTGACTTACAAATTGAACACCACTTCTCCGACCACGGTCGTTTTGGTGTAGAGCTTGAAGTGCTCTTGCTTCCCTCCTTCTTCTTCTCTGAACTATCCTCTGATTTTTGCACATAAGGTTCCCACTTTTTGGTTCCTGAGTTTTTGGCTTTCTTCTTATCATGTTTCTCTTGACTTTTGGTGTTGGTGGAAAGGTTTTCCCCTGCCTCCCCATGTACCTCGACGAACCGTTCTGCTAATTTAGTCACGAGGTCAATACGTTCCGCTCCTTGTTCTCCCAGGAACGTCCTGAGAGGTTTAGACATTTGCTTCTTCAGCTGGTCGACCACCATGAGCTCTTCCAGACTCTCATAGTCATGTGCGAAACCAGCCAAATCCATCCACTTATGGAGATAAGATTTTAGACTAAAACTGTAGGCAGCAAACAACTCCCCCGGTTCTCGTTTCGCTGCTCGAATTTTTTTTCCGGTAGGTATGTGACGTAACCTCGAATCGTTTCAGCAGAGCCGTCTTTAACTCGTCATAATTGTTCTCATGTCCTGGTGGCAGGCGAGAATAAACCTCGTAACCGGTCCCGCGTAATCCCTGGGATAGCTTGAGATTCCATTTGTTACGCTCCAGACCCATAGCAACAAACATTGCCTCGAAGCGTTGAAGGTACTGGTCAATCTTCTCTTTGTCCTCCTCGTAGACCGCTAAAGGAAACTTCATAGCATGGTACCCATGTCCACCTACTGGTGTTCAGCCTGGGATGGAGGAACCTCCAACTGCTCCCTCAGTTTCTCCATTAGATTGACTCTTCAACTCGAGTTCCCTCATCCGGTACTCGTGCTCCCTTTTATGAGCTTCTTGTTCAGCTTCCAGTTTCCTAGCTGCTTGCTCAGCTTCAAATTTCTTAGCTGCTTGCTCAGCTTCCAATTCCATCGATCTCAATTCCAACTCCGCCTTTCGATCTTCCCTTTCTGCTTGACGATACTCTCTCTCTCTCCACTTCCTGTATGTAATCCGTTAGAGCAGAACCCGCCAATCCCATTTCTTCCCCCTTTGCCTTTAATTCTAACGTGGTTAGTTTAGGGGTGGCCATTATACAGAGAGGTAAGCTAGCAGGTCGAGTACAATATAACTGCAAATTACTATACAGATATATGAACAAGTACTATAAATCTAGATATTACCACACACAGCACATTCACTCAGTGACAAGAGTAGAATCAGGACCACAGACCTATGCAGACGTGTGAAGTGTGAACAGGTAAGATAATAGTCCTAACCCCTATCCACATTCACTCTAGCTGGATTCTCCAAAATGATATCTCCCTCTTATAACTAAGGATCCCGTGTCAAAAGACCCCGTTGTCAGAAGATCCCACTGTCAAAGGTTCCTGCTTGCAGGAGATCTCGCTGTACAAGGATTCCGTTTACGGGAGATCCCGCTGTCCAAAGATTCCGTTATCGAGCCCCCAATAATGTCGTGTCCTCCTTTAAAGTGTCGTCCCTGGAGTGAAGAGAGTCAACACCCACATTATAATATTTTATTCCCTATCAATATCCTGGAGAATCCACCAGCTTCCGTCCAACACATTCCATCAGCCCGTGGACACCCTTTCCTATCACTCTCTCACTGTCGTACTATGCCCCCTCTCATACTTCCCCAACGCAACATACTCAACAACTCTTGCTTCTAAAATTTAATAAAGATTAATTTATTAAAAGAAAAGTGTACCGTATATGAGACGTGTATGCGAAGAAAATGCGTGATGTGTTCTATACTGTGTGTATGATCGGACTTTCAGATAACAGCATAGTTTCTTCATTGCAAGGGCACACCACAGCACATTAAATCATAACCAGTGCACCTCACCCGGTGTCGAAACCCTCTTGCCGGATACTGACTGTCATCTGTAGCCACCTGGTAATCCATCTTCATGATCATCCGAAATAGATACTGTTTGTAAGTACAGATTGGTTACGGACTGATTGTCAACTAACTTTGTAATTTCCTATCGGTCCTAGAGAATGCACAAATCCTTTGTAGTGTATTAAGGTTTTACTGTTAATGTTTCTACACTTGATCCTAACTAGTGTTCATATAGGTTCAAGTATATGTCCTATGTAATATTACACTGTAATCTAGCACACGATGTGACTTATCCGTTAATGTTCTCGTTCCTCAAACAATGTTTGTCTGATGTGTGATATATCAACAATCATCACCCATCCTATGTGAACCATGCCACGCAGGAGTCGTTATATTGGCTGGCTCTTCTGGGCCATGCCATGGTGAACCCTTCTGAGTATGAGTCCAGCGTAAACATATACCATCTTTCTTCTCGGACGTTATTCCTTTTCCGTAAGAATCATTTTAGAGTCCAACTGGTGGTCGTCCAATTGGAGTGCACTTCTTCAAAACCAGTGTTGAGTTTCCTAGTAACTGGTGGGGAACCTGTGGAAAAACCAACACAACATGTGAGAGCACTAGTCACTGATCCTACCGGCTGGGTGTAAGCTTATTACCCTGCTCTGTTATTTTACAGCTAACTACTCTGTCAGAGAGCCTTATAGCTTCTCACCTACGTCCGAATCAGGCTATGATAAGGGAAGACCAATAAACAGAGTGCAACCTCAGTATTCTATTCACCCTAGCAGAGCCAATATCACTATTCTACTCTAACTAGTTTTCCACTAACAGTGCTAATCATCACACTATAGTTTTAACAAGGCTAAATTCTATATTAATTAGAACTAATAGACTATATTGACTACCTTATGCAAAACCGACTCATTCCCGGGATGGCTACAACACTTTGCCATAACGACACATGCTAGTTAATCTTAAATTAATCTAACACTGTAGAGCTCTCCCACAAACACGTCCATCATAATCCACGGTTTTGGTCAACTCCGTTTCTCCCAATCATGGTTTATGGCAAAACCTAAAATTGGTCACGTGACATGGTTGACGTCCTGCAGGTGTTATTTCGGCATATCATCCATTGTCAAGAATCCCTTTTCCCTGGCTTAGTCACCGTCAAAGTTGTCATCACTTGTTTTGACCTCCCCAACAAACTAACGAGTTACTGTATGATCCCAACAACAGTTTTCCCCAACAAGCTGCCAATCTTCTTTATGTCCGGAAACTATAAATTGACAGATGGACTGTTTACTTCCGAGCTGAGTACTTCCGCTTTCAATCCGACCTGTTGATAAACTGTCAAAGCGATGTATGGACTCATCTCACTCACTTCCAAATGTTCCCCTGTTGTCGACCCAATGTAACCCCGTGCAGCTGCAACTATTTATCGTCCTGGGGTTTAACATCCGATTTGTTTTTTCTGTTAGTAAAATAGTTGTCGCTGGCAGATAGTCCGTTTAATCAGAAAGCCTCTATAATAATCCACTGGTTAAACGGAAGGTTTTATTTTGTGACACATGTACAGACAACAGCCCTGGAGTAGAGTGACATGTACAGACAATAACCCTGGAGTAGAGTGACATGTACGGACAATATCCCTGGAGTAGAGTGACATGTACGGACAATATCCCTGAAGTAGAGTGACATGTACGGACAATATCCCTGAAGTAGAGTGACATGTACAGACAATAGCCTTGGAGTAGAGTGACATTATGGACAATATCCCTGGAGTAGAGTGACATGTACGGACAATATCCCCGGAGTAGAGTGACATGTACGGACTATATCCCCGGAGTCAATAGATAACAGCAATATTAACCCTGAGGTAGAAAAGCCAGGTCAAGACAGCACATCTTCATATGTTGGCCTACAACCTCCCCACATGAAGACAAACTCTATTCAGATGCCAGCAAGCTTGACCTGGCTGCTTTTTTTCTGGACATATTACAACAGACGTGTCTAGTTGTGCATAGAAGAGAGGACCCAATAGACGACACATCAATTGAAAGATGCAGTGTGGCTGCAGCACGACTCTTGATCCCTGCCAAAGCAAAATTCTTGACCCCTATCATACAGCACGATTCTTGACCTCTGCCACACAGCATGATTCTTGACCCCAGTCACACAGTACGATTCTTGACCCCTGTAACACAGCACGATTCTTGACCCGTGCAACGCAGCACGATTCTTGACCCTTGCAACACAGCACAATTCTTGACCCTTGCAACACTACACGATTCTTGACCCCTGCAACACAGCACGATTCTTGGACCCTGCCATACAGTACGATTCTTGACCCCTGCAACACAACACAATTCTTGACCCTTGCAACACTGTACGATTCTTGACCACTGCAACACAGTACTATTCTTGGACCCTGCCATGCAGTACGATTCTTGACCCCTGCCACACAGCACGATTCTTGACCCCAGTCACACAGCACGATTCTTGACCCCTGTCACAGCACGATTCATGACCCCTGCCATACATCACGATTCATGACTGCTGCCAAAGCACAATTCTTGTCCCCTATCACATCACTATTCATGACCCCTGCTAAAGCACGATTCTTGACCCCTGCACTTATTAGAGAAATTAAACATTGACAGTCAACAATTTTAGGTCTCGTTATCAGAAGAAATAAATTGAAGAACTTGGTGACAACTGGCAAGATCGAGGAGAAGAGAACAAGGAGAAGGCAGAGAAGTAAATATCTGGATGGCTTGGTCACGTGGTGTGGTTGAGACAAGAACACTGAACTGATCCACGACTCTGGTGATCGAGTGAGATGTCGAAACATGACCGCTCACACTTATCGGCACGGCACATAATCAATAAATATTGTTTGTGGCTTATGTATTTAAATTCACTAATGAAATAAAATGTTTTGAACAAACAATATTGCCTTATGTTTCAATGTCACTAACGTAGTTATAACAAGACTGTTAAGTCTTTTAGTTTACACACATGTGGTTCACCTAAGTGTATAGAAACCGCCTCGGCATATCTCAGTAGCTTGTAATTAAGTCTAGTGAAAAGCACACTGAATCTATGTGTGTCTGCAGCATGTCCAAATTCTATTAACAGATTTAGTGCCAAACAAAACCTAGATTTGTACCTAACAAAAATGGATGGTGGAAAATGGGAAGTAGGGGTGTGCCACAGTTATGACTTAAGAGTTTTTAATATGGTAGCAGACTTGTATATAACATATATAGACAACATATGTAAAGAAACTAGCTAAACAGAGACCGCAAGAACACCACATGACGAGAACACAGAAGAAGAACCATCCGCAAATGTATTAGAGAACTCCTGTTTCCGGACGACCAAGCACTAACAACAAAATCAGAAGCTGAATTACAAGACCACATGAATAGACTAAACGAAATGTGTAGGGAACATAACATGAAAATTAGCACAAGTAAAACAGAGGTAATGACTATAACTAAAGAAGAAAAAGCAACAACGATTCACCTAAATGAACATCCCTTGAAACAAGTAAAGAGTTTCAAGTACCTAGGAAGTATAATATCATCAAATGGCAAATCAGAAGACAAGATCGTAAATAGATGCAACAAGGCGAACCAACTCATTGGACAAATGGCACCAATACCAAAGAACGAACATGTATCAATAACTACTAAGAAAGCACTTTGCAACACAATCTTCCTACCAACTCTATGTTACCAATGCCAAACCTGGACAATGACAGAAAAAGAGAAAAGAAAAATCACAACAACAGAAATGAGATTCCTGAGAAGAATACTCAATGTATCAAGAAGAGATAAGATCAGAAATGAAGAAATCAGGACTAAAGTGGGGGTTATAGCAGCACTAGAATTTACTAGAAGGCAGCAAATCAAATGGTTTGGGCATGCAAGTAGGTTACCAGTCAACAGCATACCACAACAAGCAATGATGTGCAGACCAGAGGGAAACAGAGGAAGAGGCCGACCATGTAAATGATGGACGGAGGGAATAGCAGAGTCCATGGGAATATCGATACATGAAGCCCATAATGACCTTCCCGCATCACGTGGCTCTGTTCACGGGCTTCTTGCCTGACCGTCCGCTAGCCACGCCGTGATGTCTCTTACTGCCCTTGACCTCAGCTATGCTTACACTGACTCTCGCTTACATACCGGCACTTACATTCTTACATACATATAAGACCATGACATTCTCCCCCCGCACAACCAATGTGGCACTTACTTTTAGAAACGTGACACATTCTGTTGTTCTTAGCCTTGGTACATCTTACTACTCTTGTCAGGGGATTATATGATCATAAGCATATGCTTGCGTCCCTTTTTGCTCTGTTCTTTTACGAGATTCACTATAAGCATTGTTCTCTCTTTTTCAGTACTGAGGTTTCTCTCAAGGTTTTGTCGTGGTCTGGCAAATGTTTTGGTTGGGTGTACTAGTCATACCTCGTCATATTATCCAACCACCAATCCGTGACATTACATTCTGTTCATATTTCTCAATCGATTGTCTGTGCATTCTCATCTCATAGTTATTGTGTCTATGCTGGTTTAAGGATTCTCCATTGGTTTACGTCTCAAATAAGGCTACAACTTCCTCTTACAGCATTCTTAAACTTTCTCTCTATGCAGACGTGGTTACCCTCGTCTCTATTTAATGCACTTACATCGATTCTCTATGAACACACTATGTCAATGTTGTGGTCATGGTTCGAATATAATTCATGTATGTTATAGTCCCCCTTACCTCATCTTATGTCGGACCGTGAGTTGTTTCCCTTTTAAGTACACCTTGTTTACTGCTATAGAGAGTTGTTATTAATCTCTTTGGTTAGCATCACCCTGTTGGTACGTTCATTCTTGTTACAATATTATGATGTTAACTTTGTACCACTATTGCTAAGCGTCATTCGTCGGGCTATCCACCATACGCGAAAGCAAGTTCGGTAAACTCGCGTGTTGGGATTGCCAGGCGTTGATTCTCAGCATTACAATTTATTCTATTCGCCACTATACTTACGCCCATATGTACATATCACATTATAACAATACAAAGTATTATAATAATAAAATTAGACATTGGATGTCATACAGATAATAAATTTACAATAAAATATACATCATCGCTGCCTTTATGCACCTATAGTTCTTGTCCTGTGGAAGTTACGCACACGCAATTAAATTAACAGTGTTCAATGTTCATTTCCGTGCTGGAATGTTTGGCATGTCTTCTTTCTCACCCGATTATTGACGTCTTCTGCAAATCATGCTATTGTCCTTCCTTCTGTATAGTATTTAAAACTGCACAATATTTGGATAATTTATAAATACATAGTTCTATAAAATTACTGGAATTCACACGTATAAAATGAGAAATAATTTTGAGTGTGGCCATGGTGCGTCTGTCTGTGACTGTCTTTGCCATAGTTTATAGGTTGGCATCTGGTTCATTCAACTGATCCATGGAAATGACTGTCTGTGCTGTGACGTCCTTGTTGTTGTTGGTCGATTTCAAAAGGTAGATTCTGTAGATACTCGTTTGAAACAAAGTCAATATGGGTAAATCTTACTGTTTGATACTTGAAACTGCGTGTTGCGTCTTACTGTTCCGCTGGTGACACTTTTCACGTTGAAGGACCTTTTATGTTGGTCTATACAATGAAGTGTGCTAGTATCATAGCGCTGGAGTCGTACAGCAGACAAGGCAACCCTGTAGTTACTGGATCTAAGGATATAAAGTGGGTTACGGTTAACATTTTCCGAAGGGTGGGGATTTTCAAATTTCATGTTGAGATCATTTTGAGTGCTATCTCCAAACCTGCACTCGTACATGTGTGTATACATTCAATAGTTCACATAATAATAATACACCATGTATAGTTTTGAAATGTAATCGTGCATGTTTGTATGCGTTTCTGCAATTTGTGTATATTTTCCAAAATATGTAGGATAATTTGTTGATGATTTTTGTCAGTAATTCCACTGACTGATGATTTGCATTGTTCAGCATAAATATGTGTCTGAGTTGATTTGACATAGAGTTTATCAGTGGTAAAAACAAACTTTGGTTCAACAGTAATGATATAAGTAACAAAGTTTGCTGGTTTGTCATGAGTAATATCATCTGTGTTGCGTCATGATATTGTGTGAATAAAACTGTCTGTGAAGACATTTGTTTTGTATTTACAATGAGTAGTGCGAGTATAACCATCCACTGTGTGGACTTAATCATGCGTGCAGTTACCAGGGAGTACAGGAGGTATAGTATGTACCATGGTGATTTGTGATCTTTACTTGCCCTTGTGACATGCTTGTTTTCTGTATCTTTTTTCTTGTGATGATACACACCAGTTTCTGTTTCTTGTTGTGAGATGGTACTCAAGTTGGTAAGGTGTGGTACTTTGGTTTGTTCATCATGTTGTTGTATGATGAGTGGTGTAGTTAAAGCAGTGCTTGTTGTGGTGTTAACTTTCTGCCATGTGTGTGTTTTGGAATCTGTGTCGTCTGTCACATTCAATACATTTCCAATTAATAAATCACAGCATGGATTGTCTAATAAGGCACAAGTTACTCTGCCTGATAGGAAAGGTGATTTTATATTGGCCCATGCCATGGGATATTTCTCTACTGTTCCTGAAACAGTTCTGCAATAGATGTACTCATCTAGGTAGTCTTTAGGATCAGCTAGGGTCTTTCGAAGACCGACAAGACAGGAACCTGTATCGCGTACACATATGCATGCCGTGTCATTGATGTATCCTTCATGGAACGTTAGTTTTCCTAACGACAGTCTTGAGGTTTTGTTCATTTCCTCACTTTCTTGTTTAGTATTGCTTTCTTTACATAAGGAATGAGGCTGAGTGATGTTAACAACATTATTGAAATATGGTACAAAGTCTGATGGGTAAAACTCAGCTTGATCTGAATTTGCAGTGTTTGCTCTTGTTTTCGTTCTGACTCTATTAACACATCTTTATTTTACAATTTCTAATATATTGTGGAATAGGTCTTCTTCTTCTTTACAAAAGTGGCTTCCTTTTGTGCGTTCTACATGAGCGTGTGGTTCATGTGTACTTCTGACACCATTATACCTGTCAGAGTCCTACTTGTGTGGCTCCATCTAGCTCACTGGACTTGGACAGGCAATTTACAACATCTACAACACATCTACCAATAACACATGAATGCAATCGGAAAACTGGCATTTATTACACTATATTACAAGTTGACAACATGGTCGCACTTCACGCTCAAACACTCGTTCAACACCAACAGCCCCCGCTAGCTCACAATGGCGATCTTTACACTGTCGCCCGTATGATCATCCACAATCACAACTTCACATCATCCCGCACATATCACAGTTGGCACATTCCTCGAATATCAATACACAACGTTCATCTCCATCTATGCATCACAATACACTATCGTTCTATCGTTCTATCGCTCTATAGCTCTCCACACGTCCGTCCCTGTTCGCTGCCTCACACACCCTGCCCTCTCTCCTCGTTGACCTTCCCGCATCACGTGGCTCTGTTCACGGGCTTCTTGCCTGACCGTCCGCTAGCCACGCCGTGATGTCTCTTACTGCCCTTGACCTCAGCTATGCTTACACTGACTCTCGCTTACATACCGGCACTTACATTCTTACATACATATAAGACCATGACAGTTAGCTAATTGGTTAGTTGGTTGGATTGGTTGACTAATTAGTTAGTAAAGTTGATTGATAGGGTGGTTGAATGGATAGTTGATTGGAGGGTTGGCTAAAACGTTTTGTTAGCTCATTGACTGGTTGTTTGGTTAATTAGTTAGTTAGTCAGCCAGTCAGTCAGTCAGTCAGTCAGTCAGTCAGTCAGGCAGTCAGTTAGTTAGTTAGTTAGTTAGTTAGTTAGTTAGTTAGTTAGTTAGTTAGTTAGTCGACAGATCATCCTCATTGCACATCCAACCACTCAGTCCATAAGTGCTCGGATCCCCTCCTCAGCAAATCCCGCAGCGTGTAACGGCTAAGGACGCCAGTTCTGTGTTGGTTTATCAATCATCTTTGGCTTCCTGCGTAGTGTTCTTGTTTGGCCACCCCTCTTTTAATTTGCTGCTCTCGCAGTCTGGCCATTGTTGTAGCTTCACAGTCATAACTTGGTTCTCGCAAAAGTCTTACTTCTCGTAGAGCATTCAGAATGTCTGCCTGGTCCATGGCGCGTCCGCCCTCCACAGTAGCCTGTCAGAGTGTTGAGGACGTACATACAGGACATAGAGAGGACAAGGGACAGAATAGAGATAATGACATATAGGACATAGATGAGAACATCTACGGTATAGCAGATAGAGTAGAAACAGAACACAAGTCAGGACATAGAATGGTCATAAGACAGGACATCTACAGGACAGTAGATAAACAGGAGATAGGACTTAGGTGGGGACACAGACGTGTCATAAACAGGACCAAACCGGAGGATAGGAGGGGACGCCAGTTCACGGGATACCACCCTGAACGGACTAGACGTTAGTACAACCCAGCTTAGCACGGACGCACTGCTGTACTACGAGACTGGTAGGACAGCACGGGGTTTTACGGACAGCACGGGGTCTAAGGCGACAAGGCCAGCCAACCGGTTAGGAAACGTCAGAAGGGACCAGACAGTTTTCAGAGGCGGACGCTTGTGTATTTCCGAGTGCAAATGCTTAGTTTGCGAGAGCGCAAGTTGAAGATAGCGAGTGTGGAGTTTGAGCAATTGACTGTGTGTGATAATCGTATATAAGGCGGCATTTGTATATTTGTTAAGGCAGCCACCGCCTGTGTATACTCTGTAACTATATCAGGTTCGCCTGAAATAAATAAGGAATGTACCATCTACACAATGGATGTTTCTTTGGGTGTGGATGAAGAAGCGAGAGTGCCTGTGTGTGATACAACATGTTGACATCGCCTCACCTGCGAGCTTGTCAGACCACTCATATCCTCTTGAGAATGCTCATTGAGTCGCTAAGGAAACTTGCCCTGGTGAATGTCTGTGTCTCGAGCCATGTTATTGCTTTACTTACCGCCATGACTTCCATAATCAGGCTACTTGTGGTCTCAGCAAAAGCACCAGAGTCCTCCTTCACAATTCTCCCTCCGGTCTGCGCCGTAAAGGTCCATGAGCTTCTCACATGTCGGACGACCGACCCATCTGTGTAGATGACAGCATAACCGTCTAATGAATTCTCTAAAATCAACGCTTGTACTTCCGCCTCCACAGAAGCCGGATTTTCTTGTCTGCATTTTCTGTCTAGTTGGATGCAAACAGAAAAGGACGTACAGAAATCTGTTGGCACTTGTACCCACTCCTCGCCAGGTTCTAAGTCTCTACTGAACACACCTGTTGAAGAATGTCTTCGGCTTGACCCATCCACGATCTTCCTCTTTTTAACCTGCTACCCTTCACCTTCATAATTTCACTATGCAGTGGATGTTGTGTGTTTGCGCTAACTCTGAGGTAGGCGCGTGCTCTGCAAACTTGTATTCTGTCTTCAATGGTTAGAAAATCAAGAAGGTAGCGCATCGCCCTGCATGCTGTATCTCTTGTACATCCAAGAATAATGCGCATCACTTCGTTCTGTATCCTTTCCATCCTTTCTATCTGCTTATGGCTGAGAGTCAGGATTGCCATCGCATACTCACCAACAGACATGACCAGCCCCTCGTATAGAAGACAAAAATGGCGCTGCTCACAGTTTGCTGCCACCATCTCCCGCGTCGTAGCGTTAATTTGTTGGTTTGGTTTGGTTGGTTAATTGATTGATTGGATGGTTGGATGGATGGATGGTTGGTTGGATGGTTGGTTAGATGTTAGCTAAAAGGTTAGTTTGTTGATTGAATGGTGAGTGGATCCGCTGGGAGACTGAGTGTTAGCTCCGCAAGCAGTACGTCTTGGTTCGGGTCATATGAGATCTGACAACGTGTTGTATCTTCCACACATACGTGGGTACAGTGACTGTCCCTGCAGGCCCAAGCACAGATACATCGCCGCGGGAGCTGTGTTACAGAGCTCTACTTCCCGGCTCCAAGCTCAGAAAGAGAAATAGAGAGAAGGGGGATGTAACACCGGTATTGTGATTTCACATCTTATTCTTCTCATAACGTGACTACACAATGCTCATTGACTTCTGGTGTATGTAGTCATCTGTGTTTGTCCTTCTCCGAGCCCACATTGATATAGAATAAGTGTGTATCAATGCCCCATGAGTGTACGTTCAGCTCGATAATCTCTGCTAACTCAAGTCCTCGGACTCATTCATCTGATGTCAACGAAACAGGGAGCAGTGGCGGGGATCGACCAGATGCCTTCAGCGTCAAATCTTCGACCAACATGATGATAATGCGAGCATCCGAATGTGTGTTATACATTCAGGGGACTTGAACCACCGACTTCCAGATGAGTAGCCTTAAGACGAGACTCTGTGAGGGTACAATGGTATGACCGCACAACTTCAGCATCCGTTTGCGGAATAACTTTTATGACGATGATGTTGAAGATGGTGATGGAGATCGTGATGATGATGATGATGATGAAGATGATGTTCGAGATGGTGATGGCGACTATAATTATGATGATGATGATGATGATGATGATGATGATGATGATGATGGCGATCGCAATAATGATGATGACGGTGATGATGACGTATTGTCACTGTACACATATTGTCACTGTACACATATTGTCACTGTACACGTCTTGTCACTGTACACATATTGTCACTGTACACGTCTTGTCACTGTACACATATAGTCACTGTACACATATTGTCACTGTACACATATTGTCACTGTACACATATTGTCACTGTACACGTCTTGTCACTGTACACGTCTTGTCACTGTACACACATTGTCACTGTACACACATTGTCACTGTACACATATTGTCACTGTACACATATTGTCACTGTACACATATTGTCAATGTACACATATTGTCACTGTACACACATTGTCACTGTACACGTCTTGTCACTGTACACATATTGTCACTGTACACGTCTTGTCACTGTACACATATTGTCACTGTACACATATTGTCACTGTACACACATTGTCACTGTACACGTCTTGTCACTGTACACATATTGTCACTGTACACACATTGTCACTGTACACATATTGTCACTGTACACATATTGTCACTGTACACACATTGTCACTGTACACATATTGTCACTGTACACATATTGTCACTGTACACACATTGTCACTGTACACACATTGTCACTGTACACATATTGTCACTGTACACATATTGTCACTGTACACATATTGTCACTGTACACACATTGTCACTGTACACATATTGTCACTGTACACATATTGTCACTGTACACATATTGTCACTGTACACATATTGTCACTGTACACACATTGTCACTGTACACATATTGTCACTGTACACGTCTTGTCACTGTACACATATTGTCACTGTACACACATTGTCACTGTACACACATTGTCACTGTACACACATTGTCACTGTACACATATTGTCACTGTACACATATTGTCACTGTACACACATTGTCACTGTACACATATTGTCACTGTACACATATTGTCACTGTACACATATTGTCACTGTACACATATTGTCACTGTACACATATTGTCACTGTACACATGTTGGCACTGTACACATATTGGCACTGTACACATATTGTCACTGTACACATATTGTCACTGTACACACATTGTCACTGTACACATATTGTCACTGTACACATATTGTCACTGTACAGGTATTATAACTTTATACTTATACAGTTACAGATCGCATCGTACTGACTGCCTCTGGATCTCGCCATTGTGTACGTATTATCACCCAACAGATGTAGCACGGAATTGAACACCTCACCACGTTTTCTATATGTCTTTGATAGTTCAAAGTTTATTGTCTGACATTCCCCCAGCCAAGGTTACACTGAATTAATCCAGCAGGATGCGACCCTAAATGACAAGGTATTAACCTGGTCGTTGATATTTGACCCGGAAATGAAACTCTCTGTCACTCGTGGGCGCATGACCCGGACCTAAATGTCGCCAGTTTATCCCCTGTTGTGTTCTAAATTTGACGAATTGTTCAGCTATTTTAAATCATGTCAGTCTGTCCATCTATCACAAAATATGATATCAAAGTGCTCCAAGCTATGCGTGGTTTAACGCAAGGTATTGTGAACTCATCTCATCTCATCATGTTCCATTTGTACCTTACGGCGTCGAGGTGAAGTATAAACAGCGGGAGAGTACCCGTTTATGGGCTTTATGTATCGATATTCCCATGGACTCTGCTATTCCCTATGTCCATTGTTTACATGGTCGGCCTCTTCCTCTACTTCCCTCTGGTCTTTACATCATTGCTTGTTGTGGTATACTGTTAGTTGCATGGTCAAACCATCTGACTTCCTGTCTTCTTATAAAATCTAGTGCTGCTACATCCCCCACTTTAGTCCTGATTTCTTCATTTCTGATCTCATCTCTTCTTGATACAATGAGTATTCTTCTCAGGAATCTCATTTCTGTTGTGATTTTTCTTTTCTCTTTTTCTGTCATTGTCCAGGTTTGGCATTGGTAGCATAGAGTTGGTAGGATGATTGTGTTGTAAAGTGCTTTCTTAGTAGCTAGGCATTGTGAACGACTGAACGTATTGCAGTGCCCTCAAATCCAGGATAGACAGACGTGTACAATCTAGTGGACTCCGCAGATCAGCCGCGGAACATTCCTCCACAACAAATCAAAGACACTAATAACAGACTCAATTTATATCAACCCTTTCTCACAACAGACTATATGCTGCCATTTAAATCAAAAATAATAATAATTTGTAAGAACTAGTAGTACAGTGAACATTTTCCTAACAGTAGTATGGTATATGCCGGCTTCGTGGCTTAGAGGTTATGACTTTTCTCCGTAATCTCGTATACTCTCGTCAGGTAACGTGATGACGGTTCAAATCAGCAGTGGTTCGAATCGCATCGGTATCTTACGGGGTATGTGAGCCGGCCGCTCAGAAAGCAATGGCAAACTACTGAGCGTAATCTTGCCAAGAGATCAACATACAGCTGAAAGATGCTGGTGTTAACAGCTAAGTCCTGTAAAGGATATGCTAAAAAAAAAAAAAAAGTATGGTATATACAGTACCGTGCGGTAGATTGTCTCAGTATGATACAAGTCTTTGATGCCGCCCCTTACATGTTTCTTTCTTTGAAAATGCCGCCCACTTATGAAGCCCCCTTACAGTGCCGCCTGTATGACTTCAGAGATAAGAAGGGCAGAATATCATTCTCTCTACATACGGGTTCTCATTCTGTTCCACTGCTGTCTCCACCGGGTCCCACATGCGCCCACCCCTCCCCCTTCCTCATAGGTAAACTACCACCAAGAGGTGCATTCCCTGCCAGCCTATCAGCCTGTTCACTCCCCTACACTTTACCATGTCTGTCTGTCTATATGTATGTCTGTCTGTCATGTCTGTCGTTCCTCTCCTACCCCAGGTGTAGCTACTCACATGTCTATCGTTCCTCTCCTACCCCTATCATAATCTATGTCATGTATGTCTGTCCTCTCCTACCCCAGGTGTAGCTACTGTCATGTCTGTCTGTCCTCTCCTACCCCAGGTGTAGCTACTGTCATGTATGTCTGTCCTCTCCTACCCCAGATGTGGCTACTGTCATGTATGTCTGTCCTCTCCTACCCCAGGTGTAGCTACTATTATGTCTATCGTTCCTCTCCTACCCCAGGTGTAGCTACTGTCATGTCTGTCTGTCCTCTCCTACCCCAGGTGTAGCTACTGTCATGTCTGTCAATCTTCTCCTACCCCAGGTGTAGCTACCGTCATGTCCATCGTTCCTCTCCTACCCCAGGTGTAGCTACTCACATGTCTATCGTTCCTCTCCTACCCCAGGTGTAGCTACTCACATGTCTATCGTTCCTCTCCTACCCCAGGTGTAGCTACCGTCATGTCCATCGTTCCTCTCCTACCCCAGATGTAGCCACTGTCATGTCTGTCTGTCCTCTCCTACCCCAGGTGTAGCTACTGTCATGTCAGTCTGTCCTCTCCTACCCCAGGTGTAGCTACTGTTATGTCTATCGTTCCTCTCCTACCCCAGGTGTAGCTACTATTATGTCTATCGTTCCTCTCCTACCCCAGGTGTAGCTACTATTATGTCTATCGTTCCTCTCCTACCCCAGGTGTAGCCACTGTCATGTCTGTCTGTCCTCTCCTACCCCAGGTGTAGCTACTGTTATGTCTGTCAATCTTCTCCTACCCCAGGTGTAGCTACCGTCATGTCCATCGTTCCTCTCCTACCCCAGGTGTAGCTACTCACATGTCTATCGTTCCTCTCCTACCCCAGGTGTAGCTACTCACATGTCTATCGTTCCTCTCCTACCCCAGGTGTAGCTACCGTCATGTCCATCGTTCCTCTCCTACCCCAGATGTAGCCACTGTCATGTCTGTCTGTCCTCTCCTACCCCAGGTGTAGCTACTGTCATGTCAGTCTGTCCTCTCCTACCCCAGGTGTAGCTACTGTTATGTCTATCGTTCCTCTCCTACCCCAGGTGTAGCTACTATTATGTCTATCGTTCCTCTCCTACCCCAGGTGTAGCTACTATTATGTCTATCGTTCCTCTCCTACCCCAGGTGTAGCCACTGTCATGTCTGTCTGTCCTCTCCTACCCCAGGTGTAGCTACTGTCATGTCTATCGTTCCTCTCCTACCCCAGGTGTAGCTACTGTCATGTCTGTCTGTCCTCTCCTACCCCAGGTGTAGCTACTGTTATGTCTATCGTTCCTCTCCTACCCCAGGTGTAGCTACTGTCATGTCTGTCTGTCCTCTCCTACCCCAGGTGTAGCTACTGTCATGTCTGTCTGTCCTCTCCTACCCCAGGTGTAGCTACTGTCATGTCAGTCTGTCCTCTCCTACCCCAGGTGTAGCTACTGTTATGTCTATCGTTCCTCTCCTACCCCAGGTGTAGCTACTATTATGTCTATCGTTCCTCTCCTACCCCAGGTGTAGCTACTGTCATGTCTGTCTGTCCTCTCCTACCCCAGGTGTAGCTACTGTCATGTCAGTCTGTCCTCTCCTACCCCAGGTGTAGCTACTATCATGTCTCTCTGTCCTCTCCTACCCCAGGTGTAGCTACTGTCATGTCTGTCATTACTCTTCTATCCCAGGTGTTGCTAAGGTCATGTCTATCGTTCCTCTCCTACCCCAGGTGTAGCTACTGTCATGTCTGTCTGTCCTCTCCTACCCCAGGTGTAGCTACTGTCATGTCTGTCTGTCCTCTCCTACCCCAGGTGTAGCTACTGTCATGTCTATCGTTCCTCTCCTACCCCAGGTGTAGCTACTATCATGTCTCTCTGTCCTCTCCTACCCCAGGTGTAGCTACTATCATGTCTCTCTGTCCTCTCCTACCACAGGTGTAGCTACTGTCATGATCTACACCATGACAACAGTGACTGTGTCGAACAGAGAACGTCCGCGACATGAACCACGGATGTCAAGCGAAACACGTGACCATCTCAAGTGTCGGTCAACTGTCTTCCTCCGGTAGCCGACCGCAGCTGCCACTCAGGCTCTACTAGGGTGATCGGTTGGTTCCTGAACGCTGCCACTCAGGCTCTACTAGGGTGATCGGTTGGTTCCTGAACGCTGCCAGGCAGGCTCTACTAGGGTGATCGGTTGGTTCCTGAACGCTGCCAGGCAGGCTCTACTAGGGTGATCGGTTGGTTCCTGAACGCTGCCAGGCAGGCTCTACTAGGGTGATCGGTTGGTTCCTGAACGCTGCCAGGCAGGCTCTACTAGGGTGATCGGTTGGTTCCTGAACGCTGCCAGGCAGGCTCTACTAGGGTGATCGGTTGGTTCCTGAACGCTGCCAGGCAGGCTCTACTAGGGTGATCGGTTGGTTCCTGAACGCTGCCAGGCAGGCTCTACTAGGGTGATCGGTTGGTTCCTGAACGCTGCCAGGCAGGCTCTACTAGGGTGATCGGTTGGTTCCTGAACGCTGCCAGGCAGGCTCTACTAGGGTGATCGGTTGGTTCCTGAACGCTGCCAGGCAGGCTCTACTAGGGTGATCGGTTGGTTCCTGAACGCTGCCAGGCAGGCTCTACTAGGGTGATCGGTTGGTTCCTTAACGCTGCCAGGCAGGCTCTACTAGGGTGATCGGTTAGTTCCCGAACGTACAATTTCCCAGGAAATCAACATGCGTTTGATAGCGACGTCATTTTTCTTTCTTTTTTTGCCCCACAGGTTTCTGAGATATGGTTGGCTGTGACATAAGCCTGCCTGCTGAGGTGTGATTGCTGCTACTTAAGCCTGCCTGCTGAGGTGTGATTGGTTGCTACCTGAGCCTGCCTGCTGTGGTGTGATTGCTTGCGACATAAGCCTGCCTGCTGAGTTGTGATTGGCTGCTGCCTGAGCCTGCCTGTTGTGGTGTGATTGGCTGTTACCTGAGCCTGCCTGCTGAGGTGTGATTGGCTGCAACATAAGCCTGCCTGCTGAGGTGTGATTGGCTGCTACCTGAGCCTGCCTGCTGAGGTGTCATTGGCTGCTACTACCTGAGCCTAACTGCTTGGGTGTGATTGGCTGCTTCTTAACCATGCCTGCTGGGGTGTAACTGGATGCTACTTAAGTCCGCCTGTTGGGTGTGATTGGCTGCTACCTGAACATGCCAGCTGGGGTGTGATTGGCTACTTCTACCTGAACCTGCCTGCAGGGTTGTCCAAGTGTTGCTCTTCATGATTACGCTGTGTGTGTGTGTGTGTGGGGGGGGGGGGGCTGTGTGTGGATCTGATTAATATGTGCGTATGTATATTTATGTGTGTGTGCGTGTATGTTTGTGCATGTGTATGTGTGTGCATGTAAGTGTGTGTGTGTGTTCGTGTGTCTATATGTCTGTGTATGTAGATGTGCATATGTGTATGTGTATATATGCGTGTATGCATATGTGTGCTTCTATGTGTGTATGTGCGCACGTGTATGTGTGTATATCTGTGTGCGTGTATGTATGCGTGTATGCACATTCATATGTATATGTTTGTGTATGGGTATGTGCATGCGTGTATGTGTATATGTGTGTACATGTGTGTATGTGTGTACATGCGTGTATGTGTATATGTGTGTACATGTGTGTATGTGTGTGCGTGTATGGTTGCGAGGATGCGCATGTATGTGTATGTGTTATGTGCATATGTAAATATGTGATGTGTATATGTAAATATGTGATGTGTATATGTAAATATGTGATGTGTATATATCCGTGTATATGTCCGTGTATGGGTGTGTCCTTGTGTGTGTATGAGCGATGTGTATATGTGTGGATGTGTGATGTATACATGTGTGATGTGTATATTTGTGTATATGTTTTGTGTATGGATGTGTACATGTGTCTATGTATCTTGTGTATGTATGTGTGTGTGTGTGTGTGCGCGTGCGTGTGTGTGTGTAAGTGGAGCTCGTACTTTGGTAGCCTTGGCCTTGCTCCTCCTCATATCTCCCCTGCTATGTTTCCTGTGTTCCATTATTCAGTGTTGCGCATGTTATCAGCGCTGTGAAGTTGTTATCGTCTCCACCCAAGTACATTGATACATGACTCTGCGAATGCTTTTAACCAAGAAAAAGATACAACACAGAAATTCAGATGGCCGAGAAAATGAACAGATCAAAAATAAACAAGTGTATCATATTTTGTTAGCGAAGACACAATAATTCCAAGTGCTGCGTGGCTGTTTGTGTGCCACCCCAGAGGGGCGGAGCGATTAAATGAATCACGTGATGACTGCCAGATACAACCTTGACCAGATGGCCAGGACATCACGTCAAAAGTGGTGACGCCAGACAAGGGCGCAATGTCCGGGTCCTAGGAGGACTGGCCAGCTAGGACCGAGCTGGTGTCGTCGACCGCTATATGCTGAGGCAGGTCCTGAGGAGAGGATCCGAGCGGTTATGTGAATTTCTCAATGTACAGTGAGGATAGTCTGAGGACTGAGACACTCAACCTGCTGTAGAACATGGTGTCATTGATGTCAGACGGGAAGGTGTCATTGATGTCAGACGGGAAGGTGTCATTGATGTCAGACGGGAAGGTGTCATTGATGTCAGACGGGAAGGTGTCATTGATGTCAGACGGGAAGGTGACATTGATATCAGACGGGAAGGTGTCATTGATGTCAGACGGGAAGGTGTCATTGGTGTCAGACGGGAAGGTGTCATTGATATCAGACGGGAAGGTGTCATTGATGTCAGACGGGAAGGTGTCATTGGTGTCAGACGGGAAGGTGTCATTGATGTCAGACGGGAAGGTGTCATTGATGTCAGACGGGAAGGTGTCATTGATGTCAGACGGGAAGATGGCCGTGTGATGTTATTCATTGGACCTGGAATTGACCGATCTAATCGGACAATGACTCTAGTGATCCTGTGAGATGGCGGAACATGACCGCCCACGCACGTCGGCATGGCACACGAGGATGAAGGACTAATCTAAGGCACAGGAAAGTGATTCTTCGAGATAGGGGACAGGTTTTCAGATAACAAATTCCCACAGGGAATAAATGATAGCAGGGTCTGTCTGTCTGTCTGTCTGTCTGTCTGTCTGTCTGTCTGTCTGTCTGTCTGTCTGTCTGTCTGTCTGTCTGTCTGTCTGTCTGTCTGTCTGTCTGTCTGACCACTTTGCTTTCTGCCAACGTACCTGTCACCTTTCTGTAAGTCTGTCTAGCCGTATGCCGTCTGCCTGTCCGTCTATCTATATGCCAGTGTATCTGTGTGTTTGTTTATCTGTCTGTGTGTCTATCAGTCTGTTTACCTACCAGCTTACCCGTCTGTCTGTATGCCTGTTTATCAGCCTGTCTGTCTGTCTGTCACTGAGTATCTGTATTCCAGGGAGTGTGTATTTCTGTGTAATTGAGTGAGTATGTAGGTATGTTTTTGTGTTTTGCATGTTTGCGTATCTTTGTGTATATATGTGTGTCTGACTGCCTACCAATCTAATAACATGTATTATGCATTGTTCATTTTCACAACATTTATTTGACAATGTTTTTTTTTTCTATGTTAATGTAACATACACAATAGATAATTGATGTATGAAAGATGAGTGGTTGGAAGGGCCGAGTGTGAGACTGGCCTGCGTACCTAATGTGTGAACCATTGAAAAAAATGAGTGATTGGAAGGGCCGAGTGTAAGACTGGCCTGCGTGCCTATTGTGTGAACCATTTAAATAAATGAGTGGTTGGAAGGGCCGAGTGTAAGACTGGCCTGCGTGCCTAATGTGTGAACCATTGAAAAAATGAGTGGCTGGAAGGGCCGAGTGTAAGACTGACCTGCGTGCCTAATGTGTGAACCATTGAAAAAAAATGAGTGGTTGGAAGGGCCGAGTGTAAGACTGGCCTGCGTGCCTAATGTGTGAACCATTGAAAAAAATGAGTGGTTGGAAGGGCCGAGTGTAAGACTGGCCTGCGTGCCTAATGTGTGAACCATTGAAAAAAAATGAGTGGTTGGAAGGGCCGAGTGTAAGACTGGCCTGGGTGCCTAATGTGTGAACCATTGAAATAAATGAGTGGTTGGAAGGGCCGCGTGTAAGACTGGCCTGGGTGCCTAATGTGTGAACCATTGAAAATAAAAGAGTGGTTGGAAGGGCCGAGTGTAAGACTGGCCTGCGTGCCTAATGTGTGAACCATTGAAAATAAATGAGTGGTTGGAAGGGCCGAGTGTAAGACTGGCCTGCGTGCCTAATGTGTGAACCATTGAAAAAAAATGAGTGGTTGGAAGGGCCGAGTGTAAGACTGGCCTGCGTGCCTAATGTGTGAACCATTGAAAAAAATGAGTGGTTGGAAGGGCCGAGTGTAAGACTGGCCTGCGTGCCTAATGTGTGAACCATTGAAAAAAATGAGTGGTTGGAAGGGCCGAGTGTAAGACTGGCCTGCGTGCCTAATGTGTGAACCATTGAAAAAATGAGTGGTTGGAAGGGCCGAGTGTGAGACTGGCCTGCGTACCTAATGTGTGAACCATTGAAAAAAATGAGTGATTGGAAGGGCCGAGTGTAAGACTAGCTTCGTGCCTAATGTGTGAACCATTGAAAAAATGAATGGTTGGAAGGGCCGAGTGTAAGACTAGCATTGTGCCTAATGTGTGAACCATTGACAATATGAGTGGTTGGAAGGGCCGAGTGTAAGACTGGCCTGCGTGCCTAATGTGTGAACCATTGAAAAAATGAGTGGTCGGGAGGGCTGAGTGTAAGACTGGCCTGTGTGCCTAATGTGTGAACCATTGAAAAAATGAGTGGTTGGAAGGGCCGAGTGTAAGACTAGCTTCGTGCCTAATGTGTGAACCATTGACAATATGAGTGGTTGGAAGGGCTGAGTGTAAGACTGGCCTGCGTGCCTAATGTGTGAACCATTGAAAAAATTAGTGGTTGGAAGGGCCGAGTGTAAGACTGGCCTGCGTTCCTAATGTGTGAACCATTGAAAAAATTAGTGGTTGAAGGGCCGAGTGTAAGACTGGCCTGCGTGCTAAATGTGTGAACCATTGAAAAAATGAGTGGTTGGAAGGGCCGCGTGTAAGACTGGCCTGCGTGCCTAATGTGTGAACCATTGAAAATATGAGTGGTTGGAAGGGCCGAGTGTAAGACTGGCCTGTGTGCCTAATGTGTGAACCATTGAAAATATGAGTGGTTGGAAGGGCCGAGTGTAAGACTGGCCTGCGTGCCTAATGTGTGAACCATTGAAAAAATGAGTGGTTGGAAGGGCCGAGTGTAAGACTGGCCTGCGTGCCTAATGTGTGAACCATTGAAAAAATGAGTGGTTGGAAGGGCCGAGTGTAAGACTGGCCTGTGTGCCTAATGTGTTAACCATTGAAAATATGAGTGGTTGGAAGGGCCGAGTGTAAGACTGGCCTGCGTGCCTAATGTGTGAACCATTGAAAAAATGAGTGGTTGGAAGGGCCGAGTGTAAGACTGGCCTGCGTGCCTAATGTGTGAACCATTGAAAAAATGAGTGGTTGGAAGGGCCGAGTGTAAGACTGGCCTGCGTGCCTAATGTGTGCACCATTGAAAAAAAAAAGTTCGTTCGTTGTGTCTGTGTACCAATCTATATGCACACTTATCTACATCCTAGCATAAATGTCTGTCGCCTGTCTGTCTATCTATCTGCTTCCCTATTTGCAACTATGTGTGGGACGCAGAGGTGTTTCCAAGGCACCAGGGCCGGGTTATATACTGGCCAAGACCTATTGACGCGTCCTCGTCGAGCGTCCTGGGCAACAGGTCCCTTCGGGGTCCTGGCTAAAGTCAGTAGGATCGCCGATTCCTCCGAAGTTGGAGAGCGTCTGCCTGTACGGCGAGGAACCACCAGTCTGCACACCAATAAGCCAGACATGGGACAACAGATACTCACGCAAACCTCAGGTCTTGTATGACATCACACTGATGTTGGACACCAGGATGCCTTCATCCGACATACAGGACTTTGCGTTGGAGCTCAAGCCAACGAACACAAGCAAGCAAGCAAGCAACTATGTGTCTGTCTTTTATGAGAATATATACGTATGCCTGCCTGTCTGTCTATCAGCGTGTTTGTACATGTGTATGTCTGCGTGCTAGCTTCTTCTTCTTCTTCTTCTTCTTCTTCTTCTTCTTCTTCTTCTTCTTCTTCTTCTTCTTCTTCTTCTTCTTCTTCTTCTTCTTCTTCTTCTTCTTCTTCTATTCACTGGAATGTTGTCAGTTCTCTCCTTCACTGCAATGTGATTACTTGTATAGTATAAGGGAGATAATCCAAGCAAATAATCATCATCATGTTGAATAAAAAGTTACTTCCCATGGATAGCAGTATTTTCTGCAATTTGATTCCAAGAACCGGACACAGCAGACGAGGTGGTGTAGTCGCCAGACTCTAGCTTGCCGGTCCGGTGGTCGGGGTTCGAACTGCGCCGATACCCCCAGGACCATCCAGCCTAAACTGGGTATTAGGAAATATCTAGATCTAGTTTCCTGAAGGAATACTTCCGACAACATCATATCATCTTACCTTGTTCCTGAAGGAATACTTCCGACAACATCATATCATCTTACCTTGTTCCTCTGATACCTTGCGGTGTCCAGGTGAAGTATAAACAGCGAGAGAGTTCCCGTTTATGGCTTCATATATCGAGATTCCCATGGACTCTGTTATTTCCTCTGTCCATCGTTTACATAATCGGCCTCTTCCTCTGGTTCCATTTGCTCTGTACATCATTGCTTGTTGTCATGTACTATGAATCGGTAGCTAGTTATGTGTGGCCCAACCATTTAACTTGTTATTTTCTAATGAAATCTATAAACTAATTGTCTAGTTGGTCATGCGTCGAAGTACACTTGTTCCTGCAGCCAGGCGCTGTCGTCATTTGGAGGTGACAAGTTCGAAGCCCGGTCGGTAACTATATTTAAAAATGTTTGCATATCCATTACAGGACATTGCTGTCAACATCAGCATCTTTCAGCTGGTTGTTGATTTCTTGGCATGATTACGCTTAGTAGTTTGTCATTGATTTCTGAGCGGTCGGCTCACATACCCCGATTGATTTTCCGTGTAATGAAATCTAGCGCATAACCACAACTTTAGTCCTGATTTATTTTTTTTTTTTTTTTAAATTTTTGAATGTCTCTCTTCATTATTTATTGAGTATTCTTCTCAGGAATCTCATTTCTGTTGTGATGTTTCTTTTCTCATTTTCTGTCATTGTCCATATTTGTCTATGGGAACATAGAGTTGGTAGAAAGATTGTTTTGTGGAGTGTTTTCTTAGTAACTATTGATATGTGTTTGCTCTTTAGTATTGGTGCCATTTGTCCAGTGAGTTGGTTTGCTTTATTGCATCTATTTTTCTATCTCGTCTGCTGTCTGTTTTGCCATTTGATGATATTATACTTCCTAAGTACTTGAAGCTCTTTACTTGTTTCAGGGGGTGTTCTTTTAGATTAATCTTTGTTTTTCTTCATTGGTGTTTTACTTATGCTAATTTTCATGTTATGTTCCTTACACACTTCGTTTAGACTGTTCATGTGGCCTTGTAATCCAGGTATTAATGCTTGATCGATCGCAAATGGGAGATCATTAATGGTGTAATTTGCCATTGGTCCTTTTCTCTGTTCTGTTCATCTTGCTGTGTTCTTGCGGTCTCTTCGTGGCTAGTTTCTTTACTTATACTGTCTGTATAGGTTATGAACATCAGGAGGAAGGCAGGACACAATCTTGTCGTACTCCTTATCTTATGGTGAAAGGCTCTGAGTGTCCTTCATTTGTTCTCACTATGCAATAACTGTTGTTGTATAAGGTTCTACATAAATTTGTCAGATGTGTACTCACTGCATATCGTTTAAATTAAGGATTTCTCACAGCTTGTTTCTATCTACGCTATCAAATGCCCTTTCAAAGAGCAAAGGTATTTGTGTATCCTTTGTTTTTCCTTTGTAAGTCAGGTCTTAGTCAGATATGACTGAGCTACTGTATGACAGTAGATGGTACTACCTGCTTTCTGTCAGCGCCAAATGTTGGGCGGCGCTTACCAAACCCGACACCCCACATTGTGCCAACGGCTTCGGGCGGAAGAGCGCAATTGGGAGGATACTAGCCTTATCCTGGTGCGAGGAAATGCAACCCAAAGACAAAATAAGTCATGGCAGGGCAGACCAGGCCCTAAGCCTTGGTTGGCAGCTGGTCTAGGATCGAAGCTCCGACAGGCGGACAGTTAGAGCATTGCTTTGCTGATCCGGCAGCTTCTGCAGCTTGTCTTGTCCCAGATGTATAGGTGTTAACTTTCCTCTGGTGTGAACTAGGCAGGCCGAGAGAGGGATCATGCTGCATGGGCAACACATGGTTTCTTTATTTTAGCCCAGGCTTTGTGCTATGGAGAGGCAATAACTCCATCCCTGGTCTTAACCGGTCTCGGAATCAAAGCGAGAGGCAACTGTTACGGGTTATAAGTCCTTGTCAGTTGGCGTAGACATGGGGCGCCACGCGTTGCCTCTGACGGTGGGAGACACCTACAGGTGTCACTGATCAGCTACCGCCCGCCTCAAGCTGGGCAGCCCCCAGCCAATTGGGTGCTGATCCGCCACAGCCTGCCTGCTTCAATGGGTGCTTGGGGCTAGGACAAAATCTGAATCGCAGGCTGTAAAACCAATGCACCAGGTACTAATAAAAAGAATAATAGAAACCTCAAGCTACGGCTTGCAACCTGGAACGTGAGAACCATGTGTCCAGGATTTTCCACTGACTTGACAAATATTGACGATGTGAGAAAAACGGCTGTGATTGATGCTGAACTCAATCGTCTTAACATTGATATCGCTGGCCTGCAGGAGACTCGCCTCGCTGAGGAAGGGTCACTCAGGGAAAACAATTACACCTTTTTTTGGAAGGGAAGAGGGCAGGCAGAAAAAAGGCAACACGGTGTGGGCTTTGCAGTGAAGAATTCGCTACTGGGAATGATTGATATCCCAGCTGGAGGTAATGAAAGATTATTATCACTGCGCTTGGCAACCTCTTGTGGATTTGCCACCATTCTCACTGCATATGCACCGACACTCACTTCCTCTGATGATGTGAAGGATACGTTCTATGAGCAGCTAGACTCTGCGATCAAGGCAGTTCCAAAATCCGACTACATTTATATGCTCGGTGATTTCAATGCCCGTGTGGGCAAGGACTCGGGTTCATGGCCAGTGTGCCTTGGAAAATACAACATCGGTCGCATGAATGATAATGGGCAAAGGCTGCTGGAGCATTGCACTAGAAATGACCTATGTATTACAAACTCCTTTTTTAAAACAAAAGAGATGCATAAGGTCACATGGAAACATCCAAGATCCGGCCATTGGCATCAGCTGGACTTCATTATCACACGGAGACAACATCTGAACCATACATCATTAACTCGAAGTTACCACAGTGCTGACTGTGATACAGATCATTCTTTGGTTGTTTCAAGGGTTAGACTGAGACCAAAGAGAATCTACACAGCTAAACACAAGTCTAGCCCCCAGGATTAATATTATTAACACTCACGATCCTGGAAAGTGCTTTGAATTTCAACAGCAACTTGAGGACGCTTTCAATGATACATCAGAAAATTGTATAGTAAATGATAAATGGAGTAAACTTAAGGAAACTATTTATAAAACAGCGGTAGAGGTTTACGGCACTGTGGATCATAAGAGGCAGGACTGGTTTGCGGCAAACAGCCAGATACTGCAGCCCTTGATTGATAAAAAGAAGATAGCTCTCTTAAGAAACAAGGAAAGACCAACGCGTAACACTCTGAGTGAGCTGAAGCAAGCGAAGAAGGATGTACAAAAGGCTGCCAGGCAGTGTGCGAATGACTATTGGATCAAGTTATGTGAGTCCATTCAAATCGCAAGTGATAAGGGAAACATCAGAAGCATGTATGAAGGGATAAAGAAAGCCTGTGGTCCAACGATCAAAAGAAGTGCACCGCTGAAAACCTTGACTGGAGAAATCATCACTGATAAGAAACAGCAGATGGATAGATGGGTCGAGCACTATTTAGAGCTTTACTCAAGTGAGACCAAGCTGGCGGATGATGCCCTCAACGCCATAGAGGCCCTGCCAACTCTTGACCACCTGGACACACTTCCCACTATAACAGAAGTTAAGTGTGCTATAAATGAGCTTGCATCTGGCAAGGTTCCAGGTAAGGATGGGATTCCAATAGAGGTGATCTTGTCCCACAGGATTTCAAAGATTCAAACATCATAACGCTGTACAAGAACAAGGGAGATCGGAGCGACTGCAACAACTATAGGGGTATCTCACTTCTGTGTATTGTTGGGAAAGTATTTGCCAGAATTGTCCTGCGCAGACTTCAAGTCCTGGGAGATCAAGTCTACCCCGAATCACAGTGCGGCTTCCGTCAGAACCGGTCTACCATTGATATGATATTCTCATTGCGACAGATGCAAGAAAAATGCCGGGAACAAAATCAGCCACTGTTTATTGCCTTCATCGTCCTCACAAAGGCATTCCATTTGGTCAGTCGTGAGGGTCTGTTCAAAGCACTAAAGAAGATTGGCTGTCCACCAACTCTTCTGTCCATTGTGGAATCGTTCCACACAGACATGAAGGGTATAATCAAGTTTGATGGCTCAACTTCAGAAGAGTTTGAAATCAAGAGTGGAGTTAAGCAAGGTTGTGTACTAGCCCCCACCCTCTTTAGGATATACTTTTCACTTCTACTGAAATATGCCTTTCGTGATCAGAATGACGGTATATACATTCACTCACGCTCAGATGGTGGCCTCTATAATGCTCAGAGATTGAAGGCCAAGACCAAAATTAGCAGGGTACTAATCAGAGAGTTGCTTTTTGCGGATGATGCTGCGATTACGACCCACTCTGAGGAAGAATTACAACATCTACTATCTGCATTCTCCAATGCTTGTTCTGAATTTGGTTTAACAATTAACAAAAAGAAGACACAGATTATGTCACGAGGTGCACATGGTGTACCATCAATCTTTATTGACGATGCCGAACTGGAGATAGTAGACCATTTTACATATCTAGGATCAGAGGTAAATAGCAAATTATCCCTCGATCAGGAAATCAACATCAGGATTGGCAAGGCAGCAACAACAATGAACATGTTAGCAAAAAGAGTCTGGGAGAACAGGAAGCTTACTGCCAAAACAAAAGTCCTCGTCTACCAAGCCTGTGTCCTTAGTACTCTTCTTTATGGCAGTGAAACCTGGACAACTTACTCACGCCAAGAGAAACGTTTAAACAGCTTTCATATGCGGTGTCTGCGAAGAATACTTGGTATTAAGTGGCAAGACAAAATCACAAATACTGAAGTATTGGAAAGATCAGGTTGTGTGACGGTGTATTCCATGCTCAGTCTTCGTAGACTTAGATGGATAGGACACGTTAGGAGGATGGATGATGGTAGAATACCAAAGGACATCTTTTTTGGTGAATTACAGACGGGTAGGAGATCTCAGGGTCGGCCTCTACTACGATACAAAGATGTGTGTAAGCGGGACATGATTGATACAGGCATTGATAATGCACAATGGGAGCACGTCGCCGCTGAACGTGTTGCATGGAGGGCAACTATCAGAAATGGAATAAAGACAAAGGAGAAAATGATTGCCGATAAAGCACACACAGAGCGTGAGAGACGTAAGATGGTGCAAAATGGTGGAAATGACCATGTTTTCACATGCACCTACTGTGGGCAAACATTTGCAGCAAGAATTGGCCTTACCAGCCACACTCGCCACCGCCATGGATCGTAGTTATTACCATATGACAGTTATTAAGCCTTTTTGAAGCATAATGTACCAAACTATCGTCTGTCAAGACGGAAAGGTGCCAATGTTCCAAAAAAAAAATGTTTTTCCTAAATCCAAGTTGTGTTTTGCTTAGCTGGGGGTTCTATTGCAGTTTGTAATCTTTTCTCAAGAATTTTGATAAATACTTTTTTCCAGTATGACCCAAAAGGGAAATGCCTCTTTATTGTGTGCAGTCTATTTTTTTACTGCCTTTGTTTTTCCAACTTGGAAAATTTATGGCGTTTCCCCAGTCTCGTGGTGTCTCTTGTTCTACCCAAACATAGCTAAACAGTCTATGTAGCCATGCTGTTCCTACTCCTCTTGCTGCTTTAATTTGTTCATGTGTTATTTTGTCTTTTCCTGATAATTTATTCAATAGGGCTAATCTTATGGCTTCTCCAATTTCTTCTTTCAGTATGTATGGTTCTAGTTCTTCGTTGGCATCTGTGTCGGTTTCCTGAATTCCTGTGGCTTCTGATGGAGTATTGTGAAGTTTTTCGAAGTAGTGTCTCCATCATTTTAACATTTGTGTTTATTCACTTATTTGTTCTTCTTTTTCGCTGTTAATTATTTCAGTTCGGTCAAAGGGTTCTGCTCTGGTTCTCATTGAACTGATCTTTTTGTAGAAGTGTCTAGTTGCCTCCTAATAGTTTTTATTTAGGGTTTCTCTATATTCCTTCCAGTCTTTTTGTTCTTCTCTCTTCATTATTCTATTTGCGTGTCTTCTTGCTATTCTATATTCTATGTAATCACTGTCCTGTTTAATCTTCGCCCACCTTTTTATAATTTTCCCTTTTTGTCTTTTACAGCTGTATTTACTTCGGCGTTCCGCCAACTTTATTTTGTATCTGTGTTTTACATTTTTTCGTGGTTCATATTGCACATATGTTTGTAACTTCCTAGAATCTTAACTGTTTCAAAGAGGTGTGTAATCCTTGCAATCCGAAAGTTAAGAAAAAAAGTTCTCCTTGTTGGTTGAGTTGAGTTGAGTTAAGAACAGGCATCACTGCACTCAGGACATTCCCATGCGTGCTCAGTCCCCTCATTCAACAGCCAGCGAAGAGTTCTTGTTGGTACTGTTAAGAAAGCAGTTTTCCTGAACAACTTTATGAACAACTTTTAATAACAGGAAATTGTAAAAAACAAAAAACAAAACAACAACAACAATATTCAAAATGCATCTTTAAATTAACGGAATAGCTCAGCCTAAATATAACTTCATTAAGAATCCATACTTTCTTCGTTCGCCTCATAAAATATAAAGCAAACACTAGGATATTTCACACGCAACAAATAAGATAAGATACACAAATAATAGTATAGATAGAAACATATTTATTTGTTGAAAAACTGACACGGGTTAAAGATGTATTGCACAAATCATCCAGTTAAAAAACAAATAAAACCATAGGCGTGGAAGCAGTGGAGGAATGGCTGATGGCTTCCACAGGGCGTGGGGTGAGGTGGCAGACACATCAAATTGTTTCGTACATGTAGAAAGCACACTTTTTGGTGAAGCTGCGAGTATAGTGCTGCGGGGGCAAGAAGGTGAGACTGTTGCCATGGTGACACACTTAAATACACGCAAACAAACATGGATTGGTTCGTTAATTGAATTTTTTTTTTTTTTTAATTCAATGCAGATGAATTAATGCAACTGATAATACAGAATTGAAATATTGAAAAGGAAGAGAAGATCATGGGATTTGTGTTTCATGGAGAGAAATGAGATGATGACAGTAATGAAATTTCATGGGGGAAAACGCCAAAGTGAAAACATAAGTAGAGTTTGTGTTATCTGCATACTGGGTATATGGTTATATTTGAGTGATTTCCATCAAAGTCAGCTCTTTCTGTCCGAGACAGTTGTTACTGTAATTGTTACTACAACCTTTAGTTGTTATTTTAGCTGTATTTCCACACGACAGTTGTAACTGTAGCTGTGTCTATACATGACAGTTGTAACTTTAGCTGTGTCTATACACGACAGTTGTAACTGTAGCTGTGTCTATACATGACAGTTGTAACTTTAGCTGTGTCTATACATGACAGTTGTAACTTTAGCTGTGTCTACACATGACAGTTGTAACTTTAGCTGTGTCTATACATGACAGTTGTAACTTTAGCTGTGTCTATACATGACAGTTGTAACTTTAGTTGTGTCTACACATGACAGTTGTAACTTTAGCTGTGTCTATACATGACAGTTGTAACTGTAGCTGTGTCTACACATGACAGTTGTAACTTTAGCTGTGTCTATACATGACAGTTGTAACTTTAGTTGTGTCTACACATGACAGTTGTAACTTTAGCTGTGTCTATACATGACAGTTGTAACTTTAGCTGTGTCTATACATGACAGTTGTAACTTTAGTTGTGTCTACACATGACAGTTGTAACTTTAGCTGTGTCTATACATGACAGTTGTAACTTTAGCTGTGTCTATACATGACAGTTGTAACTTTAGCTGTGTCTATACATGACAGTTGTAACTTTAGCTGTGTCTATACATGACAGTTGTAACTTTAGTTGTGTCTACACATGACAGTTGTAACTTTAGCTGTGTCTATACATGACAGTTGTAACTTTAGCTGTGTCTATACATGACAGTTGTAACTTTAGTTGTGTCTACACATGACAGTTGTAACTTTAGCTGTGTCTACACATGACAGTTGTAACTTTAGCTGTGTCTATACATGACAGTTGTAACTTTAGCTGTGTCTATAGATGACAGTTGTAACTTTAGCTGTGTCTATACATGACAGTTGTAACTTTAGCTGTGTCTATACATGACAGTTGTAACTTTTGCTGTGTCTATACATGACAGTCGTAACTTTTGCTGTGTCTATACATGACAGTTGTAACTTTAGCTGTGTCTACACATGACAGTTGTAACTTTAGCTGTGTCTATACATGACAGTTGTAACTTTAGCTGTGTCTACACATGGCAGTAGTAAATTTTGCTGTGTCTATAAATGACAGTTGTAACTGTAGCTGTGTCTATACATGACAGTTGTAACTTTAGCTGTGTCTATACATGACAGTTGTAACTTTAGCTGTGTCTACACATGACAGTTGTAACTTTAGCTGTGTCTATATCAGACAGTCGTAACTTTTGCTGTGTCTATACATGACAGTTGTAACTGTAGCTGTGTCTACACATGACAGTTGTAACTTTAGCTGTGTCTATACATGACAGTTGTAACTTTAGCTGTGTCTATACATGACAGTTGTAACTTTAGCTGTGTCTACACATGACAGTTGTAACTTTAGCTGTGTCTGTACATGACAGTTGTAACTTTAGCTGTGTCTATACATGACAGTTGTACCTTAAGCTGTGTCTATACCAGACAGTCGTAACTTATGCTGTGTCTATATCAGACTGTTGTAACTTTGGCTATGTCTGTACGAGACAGCTGTAACTTTAGCTGTATCTATATAAGACAATTATAGCTTTTTCTGTGTCTACACATGACAGTTGTAACTTTAGCTGAGTCTACACACGACAGTTGTAACTTTAGCTGTGTCTATACCAGACAGTTGTAACTTTAGCTGCTGTGTGTATACCAGACTGTTGTAACTTCAGCTGTGTCTATACCAGACAGTTGTAACTTTAGCTGTGTCTATACCAGACAGTTGTAACTTTAGCTGTGTCTATACCAGACTTTTTTAACTGTAGCTGTGTCTATACCAGACAGTTGTAACTTTAGCAGTGGCTGTATCAGACAGTTGTAACTTTAGCTGTGTCTATATCAGACTGTTGTAACTTTAGCTGTGTCTGTATCAGACAGTTGTAACTTTAGCTGTGTTTATACCAGATATTTGCTAGTTTAACTGTTTCTTTCCCATATATATCGCATGTCATCAAAACATACACACATATCACATCGTTCTGTCAACACAATCACCCAGATGATACCTCTTCACCACAACATACACACATATGCGCGCGCGCGAGAAGTTGTAGTCCTTGAGAGCCACTGTTGCCGTTCTTTAATGTGAACATTACACATTTAAGTTTGATTTATCACAACATGCAGATGTTTCAGCTGCAGTGATAACACATCCGTGTGTTTTTAATCTAGTGACCAGACCCCCCCCCCCCCCACCCTTTTCCCCCGATGTTTCAGCTCTCGTAAATACAACATGCAGATGTTTCCGTGTTTTGTAACATCATCCAGATGTTTCAGCTCTGTTATCACACATAGACACATGTCTCAGCTCTGTTATCACACATTTACACATGTCTCAGCTATGTTATCACACATAGACACGTGTTTCAGCAATATTATCACACATAGACACATTTTTAGTTATGTTATCACACATAGACACATGTCTCAGCTATGTTATCACACATAGACACGTGTCTCAGCTCTGTTATCACACATAGACACATGTCTCAGCTCTGTTATCACACACAGACACATGTCTCAGCTCTGTTATCACACACAGACACATGTCTCAGCTCTGTTATCACACATAGACACATGTCTCAGCTCTGTCATCACGCATAGAGAAATGTTTCAGCTCTGTTATCACACATAGACACGTGTTTCAGCCATAACGATGACATCATACTGATGTGTCAGCTTTAATGATAACAACATCCGTATGTTTCAGATATAGAGACCATTATATGCGGATTTTTCAGCTCTATTGATGACAATATCCGAGTGTTGCAGCTCTGGTAATCACAACATTCGGATATTTCACATATAGTGATCAAAAAACATGGATGTTTCACATATAGTGATCACAACACTTGGATGTTTCAGCTTTACCGATCGCACATTCCTGGAGAGCCGACAATGTTTGGTACGACAATAAATACAATCAAATGAACATTCGGCAACAAAGAAAACAATAAAGCTCGAAAACAGGTATGCACTATGTCCGACTTACAAACTAGCAGATGGTATTCAGAGATGCTACCACACAATGGATGATGCAACACAATAGATGTTACACCACAATAGATTTTACTACACAATAGATGTTACCACAGAATGGATGCTACCATACATTGGATGTTATCACACAGTGGATGTTACAACACAATGAATGTTACCACATAATGAATATTACCACATAATGAATGTTACCACATAAATGTCGATACCACACAATGGATGTTACCACATAATGAATGTTACCACATAAATGTCGATACCACACAATGGATGTTACCACATAAATGTCGATACCACACAATGGATGTTACCACATAAATGTCGATACCACATAATGGGTGTTAGCACACAGCGGTTGTTACCACACAAATTATGATACCACACAACTGTCACTGCATCATTTCATGTCTCTTTCACAAAATGACAACATTGATCTTTCATTCGCCAGGGTTTATTCCAATATCTTCCGATTGCAGTGTCGGCATTCTAATCGCTACACCATCTAATCCTCTGTAGGCGCTGAATACTTACATATATCATGGAATCCAACTTGATGGGAATAGTTATTATTCTTAATGATTATTTGACTACTGGAGGTGGGACACGGTAGCACTGAGCTGGTTGTGTAAGCTCAGATCACCCTGCCAGTGAGGTGCACATCATCGGGCATATGTTTAATATCATTTAGTATCATCCGGTACTAACAAGTAACATCAGTCAACGATCTAAATGATGAATAATGATAGATCGTTAAGATAATTCACAATGATAAATCACACGGTTGATTGGCGCTGTCAATCATAGGTTAAGATACATCACATGAATGAATGTTGTTAGCTGTAACAATTGACCATTGCATACACGCAAGATTGAATTTGTCTATCATGAATGATTGAATAACTGATCATTTGAACTAATAGTCATACATGAACAAATGATAACTAACATAGGGAAATATTTTACATTGGCAGATGGCAGGTGACTGGCTTACTTCTCCCTCTTCTAGGCTTCCTCCACTTACCACAGTGAAGTGTTGGGGAAGATTTAAAGAACTTGTATGCACTCTTTCTCACGCTCTTTCTAAGTTGATATTCATTTCTATAAGGTTGGTCTTTATACTGTCACTTCATCTTTACACAGTTTTCCCCTGTCCCTGTATCCATCATGTGTTTTCCATGTGGCTCTCTGTGGCAGATGGTACCAGGCCAGGCTTGTGATGTCACCAAACCCTTCATTATGTTACTCTTTGAAGAAGAAGTCTTAGAAGTCGAGATGATCGACTTCATTGCACCGGGTTTTACCCCATATGGATCGGTCTCTTTCCACAGGTTGGCCTGCCGAAAGCATCACACAAAGCACGACCTCCGTAGCTCCAGCGATGACCCACAGAAGTCTCCGAGAAAAATGCACTCGTGAACCGAAAGACGCAGCCAGGAATCGAACCCACAACCTTCGGAGCGGGAGGCAGACGGCTTGACCACTTCGCCACGGAGACTCCATCTGTTATTCTTTAATGAAGTGTATGACTGGTTTCGACCTGGTCATCTTCTAATTTCCCTATTCCTCATTCTATCTCTCACGCTTACTCCCGCAGTTCTTCAAAGGCACCTCCTCCCTACTGTTATGATTTTGGGCGCAATTGTTGCAGTGAGCTTAATTACTTAACTAGGTCACTAAATTCGCACATCTGGAACAAATCATAACATCAGATGAAAGATGAGAGGCAGAGAATCAGAGCAGAAAAGATCGAGCTGCATTTTAGAACATGACAAGTATGTTGCTGAGTCTGGCACAGTGGTTAGAATACCAAGTTTTCTTCCGGGAAACCCGGGTTCAAATCCTCGGTAAGGTGCGGGTTTTTTATGTCTGGGGCACACACACAGAAAACAACCCTAACATGCACAGTTCGCGGCGACTGCACAAGCCAGGAGGCCTTAACTCCCCAGGCTCAAGACCACCCTGTCCTACACCGCAAGGTTCTATAGGCAGCAGATGACAGTTATGCTATAAGTCTATGCCAGTGAATGTTACACAGAGAGGATTGGAATGTTATATAGAAACTGTTTCACTTGATGGCAGCGAATTTTGGAACATGAATGAACAAATTAGGAACAGCTTGGAAGCAACCGAGATGTGGTTCTTGAGACGAATGTTGCGAATTCCTTGGACTGCCAGAGTAACTAACAACGAAGAGGCTCTCGAATCGATAAGATTATATACAACAATAAGAAAGATCCAAACATCATTCTTTGGTCATGTGATGCGACGCAGAGGAGAACATTGTGACTGCCGGAAAGATCCAAAACACCAAGCACCAAGATCTGTGGAATGACATGGACGCCTCCACCAGTTTGAAGGTCACATGAGGATGATGATGATTACTGCAATTTCCAAAAGTTGAAGATATGTTGCGTGTTTAGCTATTAATGAAACCACGGTAAAAGATGAAAACTAAACAATACTCAAATGTACGTCTGTATCATAAAGAGGAGTCAAGAGAAAGACAAACAATAACACGACACCTACACTACAGACGATAACTAAAGACCACCACCTAATCCCATCAAAATCGATCATTGGCCGTCAGACGTGTGTTGTCATTGCCCCTGCCAGCTGTGACCGAGACTGTAGCACCATGTGTTGGGTTGAGGTGACTGTAACCCGACCTGACCACATGTCACCGTCATAGACTCGGTATGTGCAGTCACGGTATGTTGTACCTTCACATATCCAGTCATCACTCGGATGGTGTTAGTTCTTTATATACTTCACATATCCAGTCATCTCTAGGATGGTGTTAGTTCTTTATATACTTCACATATCCAGTCACCACTCGGATGGTGTTAGTTCTTTATATACTTCACATATCCAGTCATCTCTCGGATGGTGTTAGTTCTTTATATACTTCACATATCCAGTCATCTCTCGGATGGTGTTAGTTCTTTATATACTTCACATATCCAGTCATCTCTCGGATGGTGTTAGTTCTTTATATACTTCACATATCCAGTCACCACTCGGATGGTGTTAGTTCTTTATATACTTCACATATCCAGTCATCTCTCTGATGGTGTTAGTTCTTTATATACTTCACATATCCAGTCACCACTCGGATGGTGTTAGTTCTATATATACTTCACATACCCAGTCACCACTCGGATGGTGTTAGTTCTTTATATACTTCACATATCCAGTCATCTCTCTGATGGTGTTAGTCCTTTATATACTTCACATATCCAGTCATCTCTCTGATGGTGTTAGTTCTTTATATACTTCACATATCCAGTCACCACTCGGATGGTGTTAGTTCTTTATATACTTCACATATCCAGTCATCTCTCGGATGGTGTTAGTCCTTTATATACTTCACATATCCAGTCATCTCTCTGATGGTGTTAGTTCTTTATATACTTCACATATCCAGTCATCTCTCGGATGGTGTTAGTCCTTTATATACTTCACATATCCAGTCACCACTCGGATAGTGGTAGTCCTTTATATACTTCACATATCCAGTCATCTCTCGGATAGTGTTAGTACTTTATATACTTTAGTCCACGACAACTTGATGTGGGATAGCTAGATATCTTGCTCGCTGCCTTTCCTAATGTTCTAGAAATGTCCAAGTATCGTTTCGATGAACTTCATAAATATACCTACGGGTATTGTTTGGCACACACAGCAGTAGAAGAAAGAAGTAGAGATCAGGGGACACAACAGACAACATCAACATTGATAGCTATAATTACCGAACGGGACTCAAACTTTGTCACCTCCAAATGCCAACAACCCCATAGCCACCGTGGTATAAAATATTAACCATACCACAGCTGGGGATTAGATCCAGACAACTACAGTAGTAGCCTGCGCGCTAACCACAATGTCACCAAGGCTTCAGTCGGTGCATTAGAACACTAGTCATACACTCCTTGGTATGGACATTTAGACATGATAGGCGCAGATCTATGGAGAGACATGAAGGCTTACGCCAACTGATAGATCCCATAATGATGATGATGATGATATTGATGATGATGATGATGATGATGCTGATGATGATGATGATGATGATGATGATGATGATTATGATGATGATCTTGTCTTAGCTAGTGACGCTTCGTGCACATTTCAATATTTGACTTAATAACAAGTACAATCTTCCCTAAACACTGGTTTACAGCTACACACATGGGTCACATAACCACGTAAGTCGATGAGCTATACAAACTTCAGAGTATATGTCTGGAATGTAAATAGAATGGTAACATGTGGTCGGGGTGGGATATGTTGGGATAAAGTCAGAAAACATGCGCCTTTAAGTATGCCTTAACATTGACTAGGGTAGGGGAAATTTGTTGCAAACAGTCAAGACACCACAAACAAGACACAACAGCAAAACACAACAGAGAAGACACAACAGGTGCGACACGACAGAGTTATATATGATGGTAGTCAATGGAGGTGACAATACGGGAGAAGAGAAGACAAACGAGGTTATAGCAACAGAAACTAAAAGAAAGAAGAGATACACCGATGCAGACAATGCCAGAAACCATAGGGGGAGAGAACACAAGAAACCAGAGGAAGAGAACACAAGAAATCAGAGGACGAGAGAGTACAAGAATCCATAAGAGGAGAGAACACAAGAAACCAGAGGAGAGAGAGAGAGAGAGAGAGAGAGAGAGAGAGAGAGAGAGAGAGAGAGAGGAGAGAGAGAACACAATAAACCAGAGGGAGAGTACACAAGACACCAGAGGAGGGGAGAATACAAGAAACCAAAGGAGGAGAGAATACAAGAAACCAGAGGAGGAGAGAACGCAAGAAACCATAGGAGGAGAGAACGCAAGAAACCATAGGAGGAGAGAATACAAGAAACCACAGCGAGAAAACACAAGATACCAGAGGGAGAGAACACAAGAAACCAGAGGGAGAGAATACAAGAAACCAGAGTGAGAGAACACAAGAAACCAGAGTGAGAGAACACAAGAAACCAGAGGGAGAGAACACAAGAAACCAGAGGGAGAGAACACAAGAAACCAGAGGGAGAGAACACAAGAAACCAGAGTGAGAGACCATAAGAAACCAGAGTGAGAGAACACAAGAAACCAGAGGAGGAGAGAACACAAGAAACCAGAGTGAGAGAACACAAGAAACCAGAGGAGGAGAGAACACAAGAAACCAGAGGAGGGGAGAATCTGGGATAAAAGAAAGAGAGTACTCAAGTGTTATATAGAACCTGATCTGTTGTATGGCAGTAATTTATGGAACGTCAATGAACAGGTTAGAGAGAGATTGGAAAGAGATGTGGTTGCTGAGACGAATGTTGCCAACACCTTGGACTGTCAGGATTGTAAAGTCTTCTATGCGCCCAAAAATCACGTATAAATATCCAGTCCTGCAGAATTAGGAATGTAAACTCAAAAACCATCTGTATAATTATAATCCGGTAAACCACAAAACAAACAAACAAACAAACAAACAAACAAACCAATCTAAAGATAGTCCAGAAGCAATTTCGGGCCAAGGGTCAGTGAAGCGTTATGACCATCTCATACTGTAGGACTGAGTACATGCAGGAACAAGCGGTCGGACTTGTCCTCTCTAAACACACGGCCAGGGATCGGCGTCCAAGCCTCGTCGTATCCCCTCGCTCGTGGCAATATCAGCGTGGCCTCGTGCATTTCACCAACACTCGCTCATTGCAATATCAGCGCGACCTCGCGCGTTTCACAAACACTTTCTATCCTACAGCTGTGTGAATCACTTACACATTGAACAATCATTCTAGAGTTGTGTGAATCACTTACACATTGGTCTATTATACTACAGTTGTGTGAATCACTTACACATTGGTCTATTATACTACAGTTGTGTGAATCACTTACACATTGGTCTAATATACTACAGTTGTGTGAATCACTTACACATTGATCAATCATTCTAGAGTTGTGTGAATCACTTACACATTTATCAATCATTTTACAATTGTCTGAATCACTTACACATCGAACAATCACTCTACTGTTGTGTGAATCACTTACACATCGAACAATCACTCTATTCAGCAACTAATTCAGGAAAATTCTCGCCTGGGTGATGTGATTATCTACACGGATGGGTCGGTGTTGAGAGGTAGGAGAAGTGCTTGGGGGTTCTTGGCAAAAACTAATGGTCGGCGTTTGGTGCAGGAGAGCCTGGCGTATGATGACACAACATCTAGCTTAAGAATGGAGGTGGAGGCGGTCAGTGCAGCTTTCCGCTGGTTAGAAAACACGATACATACACCCATTGTGATTGTAACTGACTCAGAAAGCATGCTGAGAAGTGTGAGAACAGGCAAGCTTCGTGCAGAGTGGCTTGCTTCGCTTCGGAGGTCACCTGGATCTTTTCTCCTGGGCATGCTGGTGTGCTGGGGAATGAACAGGCGGACAGATTGGCTGGCTCGGCAAAACTTGGTGGAGTACTGATGCATGACAAGGCAGACGTGATTGCGGCCTTGTGGGAGCACGTGTACACCTCGGAGGAGCAGATGGATCACCATAGTCTGATAAGAATGAGACAGCGAGGTGTGATGAGGGGATCTGGCCGACGCTCGACGCTCAGAGGAAAGGCGAGACGGACATATAATCAGATTACTACTGGAACTATTAGTGTTGGAACTCTTCGCTGGTTTCTGAGGATGGGGACGGAGCGCTTATGGGAATATCCCGAATGCTGTGATGTCGGTTCCTAAATCAATCAATCAATCAATCAATCACTCTACTGTTGTGTGAATCACTTACACATCGAACAATCACTCTACTGTTGTGTGAATCACTTACACATCGAACAATCACTCTACTGTTGTGTGAATCACTTACACATCGAACAATCACTCTACTGTTGTGTGAATTACTTACACATTGAACAATCACTCTACTGTTGTGTGAATTACTTACACATTGTACAATTATTCAACAATTGTATGAAACACTTACATATTGATGAATCATTCTACAATTGTGTGAAATCCTTACACTCACTCACACACACTCCCACACAATTATTCTACAATTGTGTGAATCACTTACACGCTGAACAATTATTCTACAGTTGTGTGAATCATTTACACATTTATCAATCATTCTACAATTGTGTGAATCACTTACACATTAATCAGTCATTCTACAGTTGTGTAAATCACTTGTACATTGATCAATGATTCAGTGATCAGTTTAACCAAAAATTATGTGAGCCAATCATTCGGTGATAAGTTTAACCCAGAAATGTGTGGCCCAATCATTCGGTTACCAGCGTAGCAACAATTATTTGACCTAATCATTCAAATATCAGATCAGTTTAGCCAACAAGTATGTTGCCCAATCATTCGGTGATCAGGTTAACCAACAATTGTGTACCGAATCATTTGGTTATCAGTTTAACCAACAATTATGTGATCCAATCATTCAGTGATCAGTTTAACCAACAATTACATAGCGCAATTATTCGGTGATCAGTTCAACCAACAACTATGTGACCCAATCATTCAGTGATAAATTTAACCAATAATTATGTTATCCAATCATTCAGTGACAAATTTAACCAACAATTATTTGACCCAATCATTCAGTTCTCATAGCAGTTTAGCCAACAAGTATGTAACCCAATTATTCAGTGATAAATTTAACAAATAATTATGTGACCCAATCATTCAGTGATCAGTTTAACCAGCATCTATTTTACCCTAATTAGTTTAACCAACAATAATAGTCTATTAATCAATCATCCACACTGTTATCTCAAATAATCATCCATTGATCAATCTTCCGTTGGACCCAATCATCAACTGGTCTCAAATCAGGTTGGCGGAAATGACCCCACAATGATGCAATGGGCGTTGTCTGAAACTAACACTTGGAGAGGTTGACCGGATGTCGTGTCTGCCTATCTGTGGATGAAAACAGACATGATTATTGAGTACTTGATTATTGATTGTTTCAAAGTCAGTAACTTTCAGTCAAAAAAATTTATTCCCTTGGCGAATTTAAACACATCATACAAATTTATGTACCAACAACAGACAGCAGTGACAACAGCATTGATAAATTTTATAATGTCACTTAACATTACTAGTGCAGTGCAGACCTGATAAGGCGAACTCAACTGGGACTCAAGAAATTGTTCTTCTTTTCAGAAATTCCTCGTAAAAGAGTGAAAGCATATAGTAATGAATTTATAACTTCCAATACAATATTGTTCTTCACAACAGAAATTCGCCACATCAGAGAGCGCCTTAATAAGTTTGCACTGTAATATTCTGTCTGACACAATCCAATATCCTTTGATTGATTTTGATCTGTCTATATCCATTATAAGTACTACCCCTCGTTTTCTGAATTGATTAAATTATATTCCTCGGATACTATCACGCCCATTCCTTTCCATCTGGTCTCACATTTACCTAACATGCTAATATTCAGTCTTCTCATTTATTTCTTAACATTATCAAATTGTCCATCCCCACTCATAGTTGTTCTTACATTCCAAGTTCCCACTTTACATGTTGGTAATCTTTAGCACACAGACGCCCACTGACGGTCAGGAGTCACCTAGTGCACATGACTACCCCTATTGGGCGAGACCGCTCCTATGGAGCACCCATTTATGCCCTTCTTCTGATTCTCGCGGGATTCTCCGTGGCGAAGTGGTCAAGCCGTTTGACTCGGGCTCCAAAGGTTGTGGGTTCGATTATGGGCCGCGTCCTTTGGTTCATGAGTGAAATTTTTCGGAGACTCCTGTGTGTCGTCGCTAAAGCTACGGAGGTCGTGCTTGGTGCGACGCTTTCCGCGCTGCGGAAAGAGACCGAGCTATATGGAATAAAACCCGGTGCAATGAAGTCGAACCTGTCGACTTTTAAGCGACTTTTTTTCTGATTCTCTGTGAATTGACGAGACATGCCTTTCTAGACATCTGTAGAAAATGTAGTTTGCCATTGCTTTCCTGTTTAGTAGTGACCATGCTGGTCGTTGACCGTAGCTATACCCCCCCCCCCCCCAGCAAAAAAAAAAAAAAAATCATCTGTCTACCGTCGTGAAATAGGAGGCCACAACTTACAACTATCTGTCGACTGCTCTTCAACTTCATGCACGCATGGCTTCACGTAACCCTGATCGGGGGGCTAACCGGGTACTCCACCTTGCCCAAGGGTATCCCATAGGCTAGCGGAGGTTTAGGCACCTTACTTCTCCTTTGATAGGGGAAACCCCTATCCCGCCACTTCATTCACACAAACAATCACACATACGAGGGACGGTCAATAAGTATTGCCTCCTTTTTTATCTATGTAAACAATCTATCGATTTACAATTTATAAATTTTGCGGGGTTTCTCAAACACTCTTCTGCACTGTGTATCACTACCAACATGTCTCAGTCACAGGTTACGCAAAAGTAACGGTTTATAAATGGCCACCAAAGACGTTCGGTTAAAGCAAGGTAATGTCATAGAATTCCTCAATGCTGAAGGCCAGACCCCGATTCACATCCACGAATATTTGAGTTTTGTTTATGGAGATTCAACAGTGGATGTTAGCACTGTCCGACGTTGGGTAAGATCATAACTTACAACTATCTGTCTATGAAAAGTGGATGATAGCACTGTCTGACGTTGGGTAAGATCATAACTTACAACTATCTTTCTATGAAATAGTGGATGTTAGCACTGTCCGACGTTGGGTAAGATCATAACTTACAACTATCTGTCTATGAAATAGTGGTTGTTAGCACTGTCCGACGTTGAGTAAGATCATAACTTACAACTATCTGTCTATGAAACAGTGGATGTTAGCACTGTCCGACGTTGGGTAAGATCATAACTTACAACTATCTGTCTATGAAACAGTGAATGTTAGCACTGTCCGACGTTGAATACATCGCTGTGACGAACCTGAAGATCAATGCTCACTGTCTGACGCAACGCAGACTGGACGTCCGTCAACTGCATTGACTGCACACAACTTTCTTCAAGGTGATGACATCATTCATGGTGACGGTCGGGTAACATTGGATGAACTGTGTTCCATGTTGTCCATTAGTAAAGGCAGTGCCCAGACCATCATTAAAACTTAGGTTATTCAAAAGTTTGTGCACGGTGGGTTCTCAGAATGTTGACAGTCAGACATAAAGAAGTGAGTGAAACCATAGCCATCAACCTCCTGCACTGTCACGAAACTGAAAGAGAAGAGTTTTTACGGAATATTGTGACAGGTGATGAGACTTGCGTTTATTTCTTTGAACCAGAATCCAAGAGGCAGCCAGAATGGCATGACGCAACATCGCTGACAAGAAGGAAGTTCAAAACGTCACCATCTGTAGGGAAAGTTATGGCCTCCGTGTTTTGGGATGAGAAATGTGTGGTTCTTTTCGACTTCTTGGAACATGGAAACACGGTAAATGCTGACTATTACATTGAAACGTTGAAGAAGCTTAGAGGGAATCTTCGACGACTTTAACCATTCAAAGATCTGAGAACTGCACTACTGTTGCACAATAATGCCACGCCACACACAGTTGAACGCACCACTGATACGATTGCAGAATTTGGCTGGATGTTATTACCACATCCCCCTTACAGTCCCGATGTAGCACCTTAAGACTTCCATCTGTTTGGACCACTGAAAGAATATCTTCGTGGATATCCTTTGAGGACACCGAGGCCCCTAAACACGCCGTACGCCAATGGTTTAGGAATAAGGACACGAATTTTCACCATGCGGGAATATATGTCCTTGTGAGAAGATGGACAAAATCTATAACGAATAGCGGAGACTACATTGAGAAATAGATTTTTGAAGTGCAGACTTCATTTCAATGTCAATTGTACGGGTTGTTTTTTCTTTTCTTAATGAATGATATTAAAAATTACAAGCATTACTAAATTACGGCCGTTCGTACATTCCTACCCGGAAACACCCAGACTCGTGCATTCACACTCACACATACACAAACTAGATCATTTAATTGTCGGATGTTACACATACGCACATTCTGTCACATACACCCACACACACACACACCCACACACACACACACACACAAGTTCGCAAGTTCACTCACCCGCGATTCACGCACAATAACGCAAGCCTACAAACATTCACAGGGACTCGCAACCACACACTCTCACAATGACGCATAACCACACACTCTCACAATGACGCACAACCACACACTCTCACAATGACGCACAACCACACACTCTCATAATGAAGCACAACCACACACACACACAAAGACACACAAGCACACGCACTTACAATGACACACACTTTATGTATAGGAAGAAATACATCTACACACACACACACTCTCCACCAATCGCACACTCAGACTCACCCACACTGGACTATAAAGCTACCCACTCAAACACCCCACTCATATCAGATTATATAATATTGGATCACACATCCACATTCACTCACTCACATTCACATGCACACTAACATACAATCACACTTACTCACACACATTCCCACTCACTCAAAAACATTCACACACACTCAAACACATTCACACTCACTCACAAACATTCACACACACTCACACACATTCACACTCACTCACAAACATTCACACATACATTCACACACACACACACCCTCACGCATTCACACTCACTCAAACACATTCACACTCACTCACAAACATTCACACACACTCACACACATTCACACTCACTCACAAACATTCACACATACATTCACACACACACACCCTCACGCATTCACACTCACTCTGTAGCACAAAAGCTCCCTCACACACTCACACATACATTCACACACACTCCCACACATTCACACTCATTAACAAACATTCACACATTCACACACATACACTCTGTAGCACAAAAGCTCCCTCACACACTCACACATACATTCACACACACTCCCACACATTCACACTCATTAACAAACATTCACACATTCACACACATTCACACTCACTCGCAAGTATTCACACACACACATTCACACTCACACATACATTCACACACACTGTGTAGCACAAATGTTCGCTCACACACTCACACATACATTCACACACACTCCCACACATTGACACTCACTGACACACATTCACACACACTTACACACATTCACACTAACTAACACATATTCACACACTCACAAACATTCGCACTCACTAATACACATTCACACGCATGCTATAGCACTCACGCTCGCACATGCACTCACACACACTCACATACATTCGCACTCACTCACACACATTCATACACAGACTCACACACATTCACACTCAATTACACATATGTACACTCCCTCACACACATTTACACTCACTCACACAGTTTCACATACATACATTCACACACAATCACACACATTCACAAGCACGCTGTAGCACTCACGCCCGCTCACACACATTCACACTCAATCACACACTTTCACACACGCACACACACATTAACACACAATCACACACATTCACAATCACGCTGTAGCACTCACGCCCGCTCACACACATTCACACTCAATCACACAATTTCACACACACATTTACACACAATCACACGCATTCACACTCACGCTGTAGCACTCACGCTCGCTCGCTCGCTCACACACACCCACACTCACTCACACACACTTTCACTCACATATTCACACACATTCGCACGCACGCTGTAGCACTCACGCTCGCTCACACACACACACACTCACACTCACTCACACACACTTTCACTCACATATTCACACACATTCGCACTCACGTTGTAGCACTCACGCTCGCTCGCTCACTCACAAGACAACATAATTACCCGAGCTGACATAGCCCCAGGCACTACCTCCTGGCCATCTCACTGGCAAGTTATTTTTAGCACCAGAAGACCGTTGACGGCTGGCGGCAAGAACGCGCGTGAGCTCTCAAAACAGCTCACGGAGACAGGAGGAGAGGTTGGGATGGCGACAAGAAGTGAAGAATGAAGGAACAGTCCAGCTGACTTGACATTAATTATCACCAACACGAAGGGAACATTTACAGAGTTCTCGTTTCTGCCGGTGATGAGTATGGCGATAATTGGGGACTTGACAATAAGGGTTCGCATCTTTGGTTAAATGGACACCTTGAGGTATTTGGTTGTGCAACCAATGATTACAATAGAAAGGAACATGCTTAACCAAGTTGGTAAAATTAAATAGTTAGGGACGATCATATCATTAGCTGGCAGATGTGTGGCAGAGATTAAGAGCGGAATATATCAATCAAAAACTGCATTTCAACGAAATGTAGCTTATGCAATAAGTCTCTATTAGTGAATGTAAGAAAGAGAGAGAGAGTGCTGATATGTTTCATAGAACCTATGTTGCTGTATGGCAGATGACCTATGGACTTGAATGAAGCAGTGAGATAGAGCTTGGAAATAACAGAGATGTGGTTCCTGAGACGAATGTTGCGAATAGCTTGGATGGTATTGTATCCTCCTTGGCGTTTATTTTAGGCGATACAATATGTGAGTTGAACAATATATGAAAATGGAACGAGATGTGGGCCACCAGTAGTAGTCGATGAGAAAAGAAACCAAGCAGAATGGGACTAGACTGCAGACATCACCCACATGGGACTAGACTAGAGACATCACCCACATGGGACTACACAAGATACATCACCCACCTGGGATTAGACTAGAGACATCAACCACCTGGGCCTAGACTAAATACATCACCCACCTGGGACTAGACTAATGACATAACCCACCTGGGACTAAAGACACAACCCATCTGGGACTACACTAAAATCTAGCACCAGATAACAAACAAGGAATATCTGGCACAAGACAATAGACCACGAAAGTATAGCACTAGACAATAGACCAGGAAAATCTCGCACTAGACAATAGACCAGAAAAATATAGCACTAGACAATAGACCAGGAAAATATAGCACTAGACAATAGACCAGGAAAATATAGCACTAGACAATAGACCAGGAAAATCTCGCACTAGACAATAGACCAGGAAAATCTCGCACTAAACAATAGACCAGAAAGATGTAGCACTAGACAATAGACCAAAAAGATGTAGCACTAGACAATAGACAAAGAAAAATGTAGCACTAGACAATAGATATTGAAAATTGACAGCCATGTCGACTCATCCTAAATTCGTTACCACGAAATTTTCTGAAAAATAAAAATGTTGTCAGGACTTGTTTAGTTTAGTCCACGGATCAACATCACGGCACACGCGTGTAACCCATAAGTGCTCAGTTCTATTCCTAACTTAAGCCTGAGTCCTGAGAATCTCAGCTCAGTGCACGAACCCCGTAGCACCGGCGAGGATCCTGAAATACTTTAGGTAGATGTTTAACTCGAAATTTTGCCCGGGTAGCACCGTTAGGCCGGTCTCTCTGGCTGTGGGGTTACAACACTTTCTCTCTGTAATCCCGTTTATCACGCAGAGTCTCGCAGCGGAGCGAGAACTGAGGTGGTTCGACCCCCGCTCGTGACTTGCGGATACTGAGCCGGCCGCTCAGAAAGCAATGGCAAACTACTGAGCGTAATCTTGCCAAGAGATCAACAGACAGCTGAAAGATGCTGCTGTTGACAGCTAAGTCCTGTAAAAGGATACGCAAAACATTTATTTAGCACCGTTAGGCTACTCTTCTTCGATTTCAGACTGCCATTGGATTTTTTACGTGCGCAACAATACACACGGGCGTCCGATCTCACTACCCACAGACCAGGGGGAATTTTATTACTAGAAGTCCACGTGATAAAATCCCAGTCCTCACCGGGGCTTGAACCCGGGCCTTCCAGCACTCGAGGCGGACACCATACCTCGAGACCATTCAGCAGGCCTGTCAAGACTTCATCACTTATTGTCACTACCTGGAGAAAACGTGTATGCTACTCACAATGGTGTAAATATAGGAAGATAGAAATGTTGATGTGAAAAGATAAAATTGTGAATGTGAAAAGATAAGATTGTGAATGAGAAAAGATAAGATTGTGAATATGAAAAAATAAGATTGTGAATGTGAAAAGAAAAGATTGTGAATTTGAAAAGAGGAAAGTGAGTATGCAAAGAAAACAATTTGAAAATGGGCAGGTAAAAATGGAGTTCGAAAAGATAATAATGTGAAAACGCAAAAGCAAAAATGCCAGAATGGACAAAAATGTACAGCTTAGAATTTTGGAAGATAATAATTACTTGTAGCCAGAAATCTGAAACAAAATTAAGAACACGAAAATAAAACAAACAAGCGAATGTTATTTTCAAGGATCAAGTTGTATTTGAGACGGAGGAATGGATAGATATTTCAGCACGCGCTGTACAAAGGCAAATCAGGTGCTAGGACAATTAGCGCCACTTTCATCGCGTAGAAATATACCTATAAGTATCAAAGCAAATCTCTTAAGATTTATTTTGTCGTGGTCGTTAGTCTGCCAGTTAGTTAGTTAGTTAGTCGCAGTTCCAACTTCACAGCAACGGATCGTCCCCATTATGCTCCGTTCCTGTGCCAGTGAATATCACACAAAACGCTCCCCACTGCCCAATGTGAAAAGTGGAAAAGACAGGAGTCTCGACAAACAACATCCCGCACACTGTGTATACACTGTGCATAATGCCGCCGCCAGAATGTCAACACAATAGTCCCCCACGAAACACCCAGTTCATCTCTGATGGAATCGGCAGTCATTTTCCCATCTGGATGTTTCTTAGATGTTCCACACACAGTCCACGAAATACAGTTCATCGTCGATGGCAGTGGCAGTCAACCAGAAGCCCAGCAGCCACGCATTTCTGCATAGGGCAAAAACCGGTCAACTCTGGGACATAGCCATCTGCCATCGCTCCGAACATGCAGTCACGTTCCAAAACACCTCGGGCAGATTCAAAAGCTTTTCACACAAAACTCACAGCTCACAGTGTCGCGCCACGCACTCACTCAGTAGCAGGGCGACGGAACCATCAAGCCTCCTTAGTCGCCTCTTACGACATGCGTGGTAGGCTACAGTCTGCCAGTGTCAAATATGAGCACAGAATCATACAAGAGAGATGCAGGAATAACCGTCAGAGATAGAATTATCTTATTATCTATTATAAATAGAGATAGATGAATAGAGGAACAAGACAATTAGAAGTCTGGATCTGAAATCAGTTCATCATCATCATCATCATCATCATAATCATCATCATCATCATCATCATCATTATCATCATCATTATCATCATCATCATCATCATCACGTGCCACGCCGATAAGTGTGGACGGTCATGTTCCGCCATCTCACTCGGTCACCAGAGTCGTGGATCAGCTCTTTGTTCCAGTCTCGACCATGCCACGTGACCAAGCTCGCCAGGTATGTACTTCTCTGCCTTCCCCGTGTTCTCTTCCCCTCGATCTTGCCAGTTGTCACCAAGTTCTCCAATTTATTTCTTCTCATAACGTGACCAAAATGTGTTGACTGTTTACGTCTAATTTCTCTAATCAGTTTACGATTTTCATTTGTTTCTTATAGGACTTGCTCATTGCTTTTTCTGTCTGTCCATGGTATTCTTTGCATTTTCCTCAGAATCCAAATTTTCACAGACATCAGATGTTTTTCTGCCTGTTTTCTCATTGTCCACGCTTTGCATCCATACACATGCATAGTTTCTATGTAGCACCCCAACACTCTTTTTCTCATTGCAAATGACATCTTGTTATCTTGAGACTACCTTCGCCATGGCGATTCTTGTTCTAATATTTTCAAGGCATCTCCCATCAGATGTTATAACTGTTCCGAGATAATTGTACCGATTCATTTGTTTAAGAAACTAGTTATGCACTTCAGTAAAGAACAACAGAATAACATGATTTGTTCATGTCACAAGAATGACCTGGTAGCATCTGCCACAAAGAGCCACATTAAAGAAATATAAAGGATACAGAGCAAGGGTAAGACCACGTCAAATACTGAGTGGCCGTATAAAGAAGAACTTTTTAGAAAGTAATAATAGTCGATAAGAGAAATAAATTAAAATTTGTAATTGAATTGTCTAATTTCATGTTTTTCATTAAATCTGTATATGTTCTTCTTGGTGAAGATCTCTGAGATCGAAACGTCGATTGTGGTGTAACAAATGTTTACATTATAATTATCATTGTTATGTTTACAGGGGGGTTTCCGTGTGCCCGATTTAAGACAGCTGTAAGGTTTGTACACTTTCATGTAAGACAGCTGTAAGGTTTGTACACTTTTAATAAGACAGCTGTAAGGTTTGTACACTTTCATGTAAGACAGCTGTAAGGTTTGTACACTTTCATGTAAGACAGCTGTAAGGTTTGTACACTTTCATGTAAGACAGCTGTAAGGTTTGTACACTTTCATGTAAGACAGCTGTAAGGTTTGTACACTTTCAATAAGACAGCTGTAAGGTTTGTACACTTTCATGTAAGACAGCTGTAAGGTTTGTACACTTTCATGTAAGACAGCTGTAAGGTTTGTACACTTTCATGTAAGACAGCTGTAAGGTTTGTACACTTTCATGTAAGACAGCTGTAAGGTTTGTACACTTTCATGTAAGACAGCTGTAAGGTTTGTACACTTTCATGTAAGACAGCTGTAAGGTTTGTACACTTTCATGTAAGACAGCTGTAAGGTTTGTACACTTTCATGTAAGACAGCTGTAAGGTTTGTACACTTTCATGTAAGACAGCTGTAAGGTTTGTACACTTTCATGTAAGACAGCTGTAAGGTTTGTACACTTTCATGTAAGACAGCTGTAAGGTTTGTACACTTTCATGTAAGACAGCTGTAAGGTTTGTACACTTTCATGTAAGACAGCTGTAAGGTTTGTACACTTTCATGTAAGACAGCTGTAAGGTTTGTACACTTTCATGTAAGACAGTTGTAAGGTTTGTACACTTTCATGTAAGACAGCTGTAAGGTTTGTACACTTTCATGTAAGACAGCTGTAAGGTTTGTACACTTTCATGTCAGACAGCTGTAAGGTTTGTACACTTTCATGTAAGACAGCTGTAAGGTTTGTACACTATCACTCTGTCTTCGGAGTCATCACACATGTCTAACTGTTTTAATTTTATAGAAGAGAAATGAAGATCAGTTTACGAATGGCATTGGAGAGAGCGCACGGGATATAGTGTCTGCCTAGGATGTCCCACAGACTAGTGTCTGGCCAGGATGTCCCACAGACTAGTGTCTGCCAAGGATGTCCCACAGACTAGTGTCTGCCCAGGATGTCCCACAGACTAGTGTCTGCCCAGGATGTCCCACAGACTAGTGTCTGCCAAGGATGTCCCACAGACTAGTGTCTGCCCAGGATGTCCCACAGAATAGTGTCTGCCCAGGATGTCCCACAGACTAGTGTCTGCCCAGGATGTCCCACAGAATAATGTCTGCCCAGGATGTCCAACAGACTAGTGTCTGCCCAGGATGTCCCACAGACTGTGTCTTCCCAGGATGTCCCACAGACTGTGTCTTCCCAGGATGTCCCACAGACTAATATCTGCCCAGGATGTCCCACCTGATGTATAACCCCTGAGCCTGGATCATAGGGGCGGATACATCCCACTTGTCAAGGTGTTGGACCGACTAGTGACAGAAGAGGGGCAAGGACTAATAGCACTTAGAGACAGGACATCTATAGAGGTATAGACAGAATACAGACAGCACCCAAGCTAGGACATAAGGACAGTAATTAGACTAGACTCGGGTGGGGACACTAATGTGTTATAGTTAGAATAACAGAGGGACCGACCCGAGAACAGGGGCGGGGGCATGAGGTCAGGGGAAGACCGTGACCACGTAAACTAGAGTAGAACTTAGAGGGGAATGAGAGCTAGGTAACGAGTGCTGCGTGCAAAGAGAAACGCCACGCAGAGTTGTGAAACCCACGAGGGAGTTTGACCACGTCGGCAAGCGACCACCTGAGCTGCTTCAGACAGGGGACAGACCGGCCTTCCGACTGGACGTAGTGTTGTTCTGAAGCGAATATCTAGTGTAGTTAATGCATACGATGTTTAGAGAGGGAGTGACCATGTGTGACAATGTGTATTCATATATTGTGTAACGAGTGATAATTATAATGATGATGTATCAGGCAGATAACGCCTTATGTTGATTGTCAGGCTTGCCTGAAAATAAACTCCGTATCAAAATATCGGTACGAGTAAAGTTGTACTTAGGATACGGATGATGTGGCCTGATTGTGAATGAACGTAAGACTGTGACAGGCCAAATTCTTATGGTGTCAGAAGTAACGGACTGAACACACACCCTGACGCACGGCTAAGTGGGAAAAGTGAAAGGAAAATATCTGACACCTACATTCTTATTGTGTCAGAAGTGTTCAGATTGAACACACACCCAAGCGCACGGCTATCTAATAGTTAAACAGCTAAATCTGAAAACAGGCAGTGAAAGAAAGGCAATATATGGCCAAGTTAATAATTCTAAGCACGCCTGTTTCCAATTTGTGAGCAGTAAAGCTGAGTAACAGAAGTTTTGTGCAAGCTAATATAAAATGCCTCACACTAACGTGTTTACGCACGCCTGAAGATTTAGCAAAGTAGCAAGAACGAAAGATTGTGAAGTGCGCGGAGTGACCTTTGAGTGAACTAGTGACCGTCGCGAGCATGTTAGCGTACAGTTATTGATTGAATTAATTTAGAGCGAAGTCAACTGTAATGTTTGTTGTGAATCTATCATGTGTGATTTTGTAAGACGTTTCAGCTGAAGGTCACGCCTGAAGACAGACGACAGACAAGACATTACGACAGCGATAATTAACAACATTCTAATTAACATTTCAAAATTAATAAACCACATTTCAGTTTTTCTGTACAGGCAATGTGTCCAGCCAACTCATGATACATTTGTGTATGTCCATACAATTTAATTATATCAGATAATAATTGCTTGCTCTCTGTACACCAGGATGTGCATGAATTTAGTTGTACCATCCAGCTAAAAGTAGCGATAGAAGCAGAGAAGATCTTGTTTTCCCCAACCGATAGAAAGATTCTGATCATCGTCATCGATCAGATAAGTACCTATAATTTTGACTTGCATGCTAAAGTAGCATCTTTATTTTTCATTTTGTCACTGTAAATTGATTGTTATACAATTGACTATTATTGTATGTATAAGTGCGTGAAAGATAGAGAATAACCACGTCGTCACTAAATGAACTAATAGAGGCAGGGAAAAACCTAAACTACACTGGGGAAAAATTAGAATAGTGGGTAGAGAAGAAATTTAAAGAATATACAGATAGACAAGCGGCTACAGACAGAGATGAAAGGGCAAAAGAACGGCTGCACAAGAAGGAACTTGTAGAGATAGCGGAAAACACTAAAGTTAAACAACAAGAAATAGCTTTAAAACAAGCAGAAATTGAATCGCAAACACAGATTAAGTTAAAAGAGATTGAAATCGAGTCCCATATTCAGATCGCTACAACCAAAATCAAAAGTAAAGAGGAAGAGAATAAGTTTGCCAAATATAAAGGGATGGTAAAGCCATATTGTCAAGGCGATTCCATCTCGGCTTGGTCAGAAAATGTAGAGTACCAGCTAAAAGCCCAGGAAATACCGAAAGAACACTCGGCATTGATCTACATGAAGAACTTATCCGGGGAGCCTTTAAAGGTAATAAAATCCATTCCCCAAGAACTTAGGAATAATTATGAATATATTCATCAAAGGGTAATGCAGCATTTCCTGTTAGACGCCCCAGGGTATCAAGTTCAATTCTCCAAGCTAAAGCCTAAGAGTAATCAAACATTCATTGACTACGTCTCAACAGTACAAGACGTTTGTAACAAATGGCTGAAGGCATCTAAAATTAACAATAATTACGAGAAACTTAGAGATCTCATTATCATGGACACAATTATTTCAACCATCCCTAGTCCATTTGCTAAGTTCTTACAACAATCAGGTGTAGATTCTCTCGAACAATTAGAAAAACGAGGATCGGCATATTTTTCATCAAACAGGGATGTTTTTAAATCTGTCATAGAAGAAAGTGAAATTGTAGCAGCTGCAATAGGCAATCCACAAAAACCCTACAAATTTAAAGAAAAACAAACGGGCAACCTACGACAATGTCAGTATTGTAGATTTCAACATCCAGAGTACTCTATGTGCGATAAGAATCCTAAATACCCAGAGCACTTAGAGATGATGATACAAAAACAGCAAACAAAGAGAGAGACCTTTAGACGGGCTGTGAAATGCTTCTTTTGCCATTGTTTTGGCCACTATTCCTCTGCATGTACTGGACGAAAGAGAATGAAAGCGGTGAATGCAGTGTTAGTTGAGTCATCATCTGAGAGCGAAAGTGATATGGAAGAGATGTGTGACAATATTGAAAATGTAGCAGCATCAATTGATGCATTGAATTATAGTAATTGCGTAACATGCCATGAGTTTCATAATAACGGAATACTTAAATGTGGGCACGCAGTGCCGTGTTCGCTTGAAAACGCAAATGCAGCAATAGCCTCCAGAGGCACTTTAGAGTTCCACCACGGAATAGTCAATGACATGACATGTTAAGTCCTTCTGGATAGTCGCAGTACATTAATCGGCTTGAAAGGGGAACTGGCCAAGCCAGAAGATTATACGGGACAAACAGTTAACTGCCGCACATTTTCAGGCAGTGTAGAAACGTACCCATTGGCCAGAGCTAACATAAACACCCCTTTTTTGTCTGGCACATTTACTTGCGTGGTTTTAAAGAACCCATGTGCGGAATTAATAATTGGCTGTTTGCCACAGGTGAAGAAATGTACCACCGAACAGACAGCAGCCTGGAGAGAAACCTACTCCAGTCAGGCTGAATCAAAAACTAGGTCAAGAACTAGTAAACAAAAGATTGACCTACAAAACAAAACAGTACACTTCAGTGCATCCAGTGGTACGGTGAACAACAACACCATACAAAAGGTCATACAGGCGCAGCGCGCCAAATCACACATACCACCGCATTTCAAACAGCCTAATACAAGTGTAAACAGTGTACACTTTGAGCCCAATCAAGATGTTTTGTTACTATTACCTGATAAAAGTGACTTGTTATTGACCTCATGGCAAGGTCCGTTTAAAGTGGTGAAATAAATTTCAGAAGTTGACTATGAAATATCCTTGAACGACAAACTCAAGATATTTCCAATCAACATGATAAAGCCCTACTACAGAAGACAAAAACAGGAGACTGAAGACCATCACAACGCAACCACACCAGCAAACCACACTCCAGACAAACAAACGACAAACACAACAGTGAACAAGATAAAAGACGAACACATTACAGCAACAGTTAGCAACCAGACACAAGAAGTTGACTGTGAATTACCAGTACCGACTGTAGAAAGCACCACAACAATCAGCAACATACACGTAGGACCAAAGATGACAGACGAACAGAAACAGCAGACAATAGCATCATTAACTGAATACAAACAAAATCGTTTTGAATCGCAAACACAACCATATCCATACAACAGACGAAACAGCACATCTAGAAACTTTAAGACTCGTCTTCGAGAGAATAAAATTGTTTGGACTGACAGTCAAACCAACGAAAGTTGAATTGGCGTTGGAGGAAATAGATTTCCTGGGCCATACAATATCCAATGGCCAGTTAAAAACTGACAACAAAATTATAAGTAAAATTCTAAACCTCACTATTCCAACAACAAAGAAACAAGTGAGAAACCTGCTGGGGCTAATAAATTACTACAGCAAATTTATCCCCAATTTGGCACAAGTAACATGTGCATTTTCAAATTATTAAAGTCATCTGCAAAGATAAATGTGCAAGATGCTACTTTAGTCAATGCTATGTCGGAATTAAAGTTACTTTTCAGTAAATTTCCCATCCTACGTTTACCTAATCCCGATTTACAATACATCCTTAGATGTGACGCCAGCGCAACTACAATCTCTGGTGTACTGCTTCAAGAACACGAAAAGATTCGTCACCCAATTTTGTATGTCAGCCGCAAACTTACCACAGCTGAATCACATTATGACGTCTCTCAGTTAGAGGCTCTCGCTATCGTATATTGCATTACGAAACTTCATAGATATTTGGCTGGAACTCACTTTGTAGTGGAGACCGACAAATCTCCGCTGTTAGTTATGGAAAAAGGCCTGCCTAAAATTAACAGAATTTATCGCTGGGCCTTGATTCTGCAAAATTACTCCTTTTCCATTCGACATATTAAAGGGAGCAACAACACCCTTGCAGACCTTTTGACAAGACCGTCAGGCATTGAGGTGATACAGAAAGCAGAGGAAACACTACCACAGGTACTTTCTGTCACGACCTAGTAGTTCACATAGGTATAGTGTTAATATGATAAGACTCAAGACATTGTGTAAGATAAATATCACTACATGAACTCAAAAGGAACTCTACTAATACTTTTACGCATGAACAATGCAGTGATAGAGTCATCGACCGTGTAGAAACTGTGATATAGTGTGAACATATTGTGACACGTCATATCGTCACGAAACTTCAGTGACAATTGTATATAGACTATCGTAAGGAAGAACCCAAAGAAACGACACGTCGGGATCACCATCGCCTGGACCTACGATTAGTTAATTAGTTAGCTTATTATGTAATATATTTATGTATATAATATGTATGTATTATTGTTGTATAACAGATTTTAACGAAGCTGCACTAACGCGATCTAGTGGTTCATCATAGTAGAAACATTAGCAGTAGTAGAACCACTAATACGGCAACTGATAGTTTATTTAAAACAGTTGTAGCATTATCCATCATCTAATTAGATTAGAAACCTTTACAATTATTACTTATATTTAGAAATGTAGATACTATTTAAATTTAGTTAGTAAAACAGAGGAAGCAATTCTCTAACGAGACTGCTACCGATGAAGCCATTTAAAACGACGAGGTAATATATTTAGATTTAATTAGAAATTTATTAGATTATTGTTAGAATAATTTAGAAATTTAGCAATTTATAACTTTAGTACATTTAAGGGAACTAACACATTTCTCTTAAAAATGTTTAGTATAGTGAATTACCTTCCCTTAGAAACATCCATAAATTGAGACTTCGATAATTAGATACCCATAGTTAACAAACAGTTAATATTTAGTTCAGTTAGTTTAAATTTAGTTATTTATTACATCCATCATTTAGTTAATTATATTAAATACATTGTTTAGCTTAATAAAATCCTTTATTTATTAAATTACATCTTTAATTTACTTAATATTAGAAATTAATAATTTAGTTAATTTATTTCCCTTTAGTATTTACTTTCTTTAGTTTAGATTAAATCCCTTACTTAATAGTATTAGACATCATCCCTTAGAATAAGAGTTATGCTAGTAATCATCAGTCTAGTGACTGATCAAACCGATTAGACATTACAATAGTTAAAATTAGTTAGACTTAGTTAGTTTCCGTTGTATTGCCGTAAGCAATACATTAAAACCTGTAAATAACAATGTGATATATGAAACAATGTATCTCGGCTCAATATGGTTTAACACGAGCCATTTTTATGCCTTTAACAAAACATTTTTAAAATTGACAAGGTATGAATGAAGGAATGTGAGATGCGTATACGGACGAATGAGAGAAGTAAAATTATGAGTGTGAACATTGGTGCAATTTTTTTTTTTTTTGCACACACGTGTTTTTATAACTTGTCCGCGTCTTCTGGGCAAAATGTAGTGTATTTTTATGTGTGTTATAGCCACTATTACATTAAACAAATGGTTGTTTTCTAGAATCCCAGATCGGCGAAGTACGTCATAAATTAAGCAAATGCATTACTTTGTGACGAACATTAACCTACCTGTGATACTCGAAACATCAATACATCAATTATAGACATATAGTTATGTTTCTAATTGCAACACATATAAATTAAAGTGTTACACGCAAACAATCAGGAATACAAACAGATAATTATACAAACAGCAGTTAATTTCAAAAGGGACTTAACACTGTATCAGGGGACATTACAGACATAGAATAACGAAAAGGGCGAGTTCAATATTTAGCCACAAGCGGAAGCGAGATAGGCAAGTATCAGCATACACACAAATAAGAAGAGAAGTGAAAGTACATTTCACGGGAGCCATGAATTATATTCATGTATTGCATCCTTAACTGGAGCAATTTGTATTAGGATATTGGTGAATCAATATTTTGAGGGGCTTATTTTGTTAACGCGCCCTGGTTCAACACAGCTCCCAAGAGTGTAATGTAATGACTCTTGCTTAGATTGGAGACAGATTCGGGTGCTACACTCTGACAGATTCGGGTGCTACACTCTGACAGATCCGGGTGCTACACTCTGACAGATTCGGGTGCTACACTCTGACAGAACCGGGTGCTACACTCTGACAGATTCGGGTGCTATACTCTGACAGATTCGGGTGCTACACTCTGACAGATTCGGGTGCTACACTCTGACAAATTCGGGTGCTACACTCTGACAGAACCGGGTGATACACTCTGACAGATTCGGGTGCTACACTCTGACAGATTCGGGTGCTACACTCTGACAGATTCGGGTGCTACACTCTGACAGAACCGGGTGCTACACTCTGACAGATTCGGGTGCTACACAGGCGGACTCGATCGCTCCACTCTCTGCCTTCATTTCTAGAATTTCATGTATCCTGGAATCCACATTAAAACATTCTCTAGTTTATTTTATTTCTTTTACCAACTCAGTATTTTCCAGATGCTCTTGCAGGCGGGATGTTTTCTTGATCCCAATCCTGATTAATCACGTTATTTACAACCCGCTAATTTACACAGTGACAAAATTGACGTCATCAAACACTAAAAAACAATCATATACACTGACATTCATGTACACAAAATACGGAGATGGACAAACGGTCTTCCATACATAAATGTAAGACACGTGAAGATAATCGTGAATGGAAAATTTCAAAACAACTTGTCAGATTAAATTCATGAATGATGGCACGGAATCTGCCAGCCTCGCTTCCAGTTTTCATTGAGCGATTTTGTCAGCTCTTCAGTGCTGGGAGAGAAAAAGAAATCACAAAATGACTGGCCAATCAATAACCATTAGCGCAACTTCCGACTTCCGGTTGCCGCCATGGTCGTTTTGCGAAGCGTGTACGATAATGGCAAAACAATGGCAGTTTTTATGTAATAAGACGATTTGAGGATAACAAATTGATAATGTTGTGCGTAGAGAATGTTGAGTAATTGACATGGAGTATTCGAAAAGGAATGTTTACATTAAAAATTTGGTGAAATATTAATGTAAGGAATAGCATAACTTTATGTAATTGGGAAATGGGGATGATTAATCTTGCAACAAATATAACCGCTGCTGTTGATTAGGCATTAGTGAGACACACTAATCCATTGTCAGAGTCCTAGTGAGTGTGAGAGAGGACACAGGACAAGGACAGGACATAGGTAGAGTGTAAGTAGAGTAGGACAGGACTGTATATCCATTGAGAGACAGGACATGGGGTTAGAGACAGGATATGTCATTGAATGACAGTCCAACCTTGGACTAGACGACCTGAGACATCAGCCATCAATAGACGGGTGAAAGACAGGACGATACCAAAATACCGAGACATCCGACTTAGCACGGACGACACGAGGTCAAACACCACGTGACCACAGACCGAGGCAAGAACGAACAGACTGGACCTCACTGTGGTTGAGAGAGTTTGTGTAAACCAGTCTGGACATAGACAGACCTGTGAGGTCATATTTAAGTCATGCTGTCTTCTCATTAGACATACTGGACAAGACATTCTAGACAAGATTTATTAGACAAGACACTACAGACAAGACACTAGACAACACACTGTATACAAGACACACTAGAAAAAACACTAGTCAACACACTATCGACAATATGTCTATTCCAATGTCATTGTTCTCGAAGGCATTCATCAACATAGCTGAAAACATGAGGCTGAACAATGTTGGTGCCAGGACATATCCTTGCTTCACGAGGCAGAGGAAGACGGTCAGATGTATGTGGAATACAATAGGTACAAGAGTCAGAGGAAGACAGACAGATGTATAAGGAAACCACTAGATACAAGAGACAGAGGAAGACAGACAGATGTATAAGGAAACCACTAGATACAAGAGGCAGAGGAAGACAGACAGATGTATAAGGAAACCACTAGATACAAGAGACAGAGGAAGACAGACAGATGTATAAGGAAACCACTAGATACAAGAGGCAGAGGAAGACAGACAGATGTATAAGGAAACCACTAGATACAAGAGGCAGAGGAAGACAGACAGATGTACAAGGAAACCACTAGATACAAGAGTCAGAGGAAGACAGACAGATGTATAAGGAAACCACTAGATACAAGAGACAGAGAAAGACAGATGTATAAGGAAACCACTAGATACAAGAGACAGAGGAAGACAGACAGATGTACAAGGAAACCACTAGATACAAGAGACAGAGAAAGACAGATGTATAAGGAAACCACTAGATACAAGAGACAGAGGAAGACAGACAGATGTATAAGGAAACCACTAGATACAAGAGATTGAGAAAGACAGATGTATAAGGAAACCACTAGATACAAGAGACAGAGGAAGACAGACAGATGTACAAGGAAACCACTAGATACAAGAGACAGAGAAAGACAGATGTATAAGGAAACCACTAGATACAAGAGACAGAGGAAGACAGACAGATGTATAAGGAAACCACTAGATACAAGAGGCAGAGGAAGACAGACAGATGTACAAGGAAACCACTAGATACAAGAGTCAGAGGAAGACAGACAGATGTATAAGGAAACCACTAGATACAAGAGACAGAGGAAGACAGACCGATGTATAAGGAAACCACTAGATACAAGAGGCAGAGGAAGACAGACAGATGTATAAGGAAACCACTAGATACAAGAGGCAGAGGAAGACAGACAGATGTACAAGGAAACCACTAGGTTCAAGAGGTATAGGAAGACAGATGTACAAGGAAACCACTAGATACAAGAGGCAGAGGAAGACAGATGTATAAGGAAACCACTAGATACAAGAGGCAGAGGAAGACAGATGTATAAGGAAACCACTAGATACAAGAGACAGAGGAAGACAGATGTACAAGGAAACCACTAGATACAAGAGACAGAGGAAGACAGATGTACAAGGAAACCACTAGATACAAGAGACAGAGGAAGACAGACAGATGTACAAGGAAACCACTAGATACAAGAGACAGAGGAAGACAGATGTACAAGGAAACCACTAGATACAAGAGACAGAGGAAGACAGACAGATGTACAAGGAAACCACTAGATACAAGAGGCAGAGGAAGACAGATGTACAAGGAAACCACTAGATACAAGAGACTGAGGAAGACAGACTGATGTACAAGGAAACCACTAGATACAAGAGACAGAGGAAGACAGATGAATAAGGAAACCACTAGATACAAGAGGCAGAGGAAGACAGACAGATGTACAAGGAAACCACTAGATACAAGAGGCAGAGGAAGACAGACAGATGTACAAGGAAACCACTAGGTTCAAGAGGTATAGGAAGACAGATGTATAAGGAAACCACTAGATACAAGAGACAGAGGAAGACAGACAGATGTACAGGGAAACCACTAGATACAAGAGGCAGAGGAAGACAGACAGATGTACAAGGAAACCACTAGATACAAGAGGCAGAGGAAGACAGACAGATGTACAAGGAAACCACTAGATACAAGAGGCAGAGGAAGACAGACAGATGTACAAGGAAACCACTAGATACAAGAGGCAGAGGAAGACAGACAGATGTACAAGGAAACCACTAGATACAAGAGGCAGAGGAAGACAGACAGATGTACAACGAAACCACTAGATACAAGAGGCAGAGGAAGACAGACAGATGTACAAGGAAACCACTAGATACAAGAGGCAGAGGAAGACAGACAGATGTACAAGGAAACCACTAGATACAAGAGGCAGAGGAAGACAGACAGATGTACAAGGAAACCACTAGATACAAGAGGCAGAGGAAGACAGACAGATGTACAAGGAAACCACTAGATACAAGAGGCAGAGGAAGACAGACAGATGTACAAGGAAACCACTAGATACAAGAGGCAGAGGAAGACAGACAGATGTACAAGGAAACCACTAGATACAAGAGGCGAGGAAGACAGATGTACAAGGAAACCACTAGATACAAGAGACAGAGGAAGACAGACAGATGTATAAGGAAACCACTAGATACAAGAGACAGAGGAAGACAGATGTATAAGGAAACTACTAGATACAAGAGGTAGAGGAAGACAGATGTATAAGGAAACTACTAGATACAAGAGACAGAGGAAGACAGATGTATAAGGAAACTACTAGATACAAGAGGTAGAGGAAGACAGATGTATAAGGAAACCACTAGATACAAGAGACAGAGGAAGACAGATGTATAAGGAAACTACTAGATACAAGAGGTAGAGGAAGACAGATGTATAAGGAAACCACTAGATACAAGAGACAGAGGAAGACAGATGTATAAGGAAACTACTAGATACAAGAGGTAGAGGAAGACAGATGTATAAGGAAACTACTAGATACAAGAGGCAGAGGAAGACAGATGTATATCGATAGCTGGGAATCACATAAATAAAATAGACGGAGGTCAGCATGACCGAATGGATAAGTACGCAATTGCTTAAACATCCGGTGTGCTGATTCCGATTTAGCGGGCTTAAAACCTACATCGATCACTTAGACTAAGATTCGACTTCTCGTCCTTGACTTAGGGACATAAATCACAAGTTCCTCAGAAATTGGTGTGGGTCCGCCTGATGGCGAGGGACACTGGCATTAGGGAAAGCTAATCCACAAGCAAAAATCAGGTCAGTGCAACTAGAAGTAATGTGTATGGACCACACTTGAGTTCAAAGAGAGTGGTTTCACACACACACACACACACACTAACACACACACACACACACTAACACACACACTAACACACACACACACTAACACACACACACACACTAACACACACACAATAACACACACACACACACACACTAACACACACACACACACTAACACACACTAACACACACACACACATTAACACACACACACATTAACACACACACACACTAACACACACACATTAACACACACACACACTAACACACACACATTAACACACACACACACACATTAACACACACACACACATTAACACACACACACACTAACACACACACACACTAACACACACACACACTAACACACACACACACACTAACACACACACACACACTAACACACACACATTAACACACACACACACACATTAACACACACACACACACTAACACACACACACACTAACTAACACACACACACACACTAACACACACACACACACACTAACACACACACACACATTAACACACACACACACACACATTAACACACACACACACACTAACACACACACACACTAACACACACACACACTAACACACACACACACACTAACACACACACACACACACTAACACACACACACACTAACACACACACACACACACTAACACACACACACACACAAACACACACACACACACTAACACACACACACACACTAACACACACACACACACACTAACACACACACACACTAACACACACACACTAACACACACACACACACTAACACACACACACACTAACACACACACACACACTAACACACACACACACTAACACACACACACACTAACAGACACACACTAACACACACACACACACATTAACACACACACACACACTAACACACACACACACACTAACACATACACACACACTAACACACACACACTAACACACACACACACACTAACACACACACACTAACACACACACACACACTAACACACACACACACACTAACACACACACACACACACTAACACACACACACACACACTAACACACACACACACTAACACACACACACACACTAACACATACACACACACTAACACACACACACACTAACACACACACACACACACTAACACACACACACACTCACACACTCACACTCACACACACACACACACGCACACACGCACACATACACACACACAACATTGGCGGCTACAGATGCATTAAAGCATCAGGCGACAGAGAGTTGCGCTGTGTCATGGTCGCCGGTATCATCTTCAGAGCGTGTTTCTGAGGCAGAATCGATTCATGAAGAAAGAAACAGAACTGCGAGCTGTGATTGGACGAGTGAATTCTGCAATCTTCTGATGAGATGGAATCTTAGTGTTCTTTCTTACATCCGCCCAGATTCCAGAGTGTTGCCGTAGTGAAGTAGATCTCTCCATGAGATTAAATCATAAAATTATTCCTTCTTACGTTCAACCAGATCCCAAAGTGTTGCCGTAGTAAAGTAAACATTCCCATGAGATAGAATCATAGAATTCTTCCTCTTTACTTCCGCCCAGATCCCAGAGTCATATCGTAGTGAACAAAACCTTCCCATTATATTGACACATAGAATTATCCCTCCTTACGTCAGCTCACATCCCAGAGTGATGCCGTAATGAAGAAAACCTTCCCATGAGATTAACACATAGAATACTTCCTCTTGACGTTCGCCCAGATCCCAGAATGATGCCATTGACTGCAGCCCCTTGTTGTAGAGCTAGAACGGGGGAAAGGGGGGGGGGGGCGTGTTGGGGAAGTTGACTGTCGTAGTGAAGTACCTTGTCTAGATTGTCTTTTCTACGGTCTATCTATCTATCTATCTATCTAACTATCTATCTATCCATCTATCTATCTATCTATCTATCTATCTATCTATCTATCTATCTATCTATCTATCTATCTATCTATCTATCTATCTATCTATCTATCTATCTATCTATCTATCTATCTATCTATCTATAGCTTAGGGATGTGTAGCTGGGTGAGGGATGTGCATGTGTCGGGGTGGGATGCGTGAGTGGGTGGATGATAAGTGTGGGTAGGGGTATTGTGATCGAGAGATGTTTGGTTGGGGGTGGGGGTGTGTGGGTGCATAGTGGAGGATGTGTGCGTGAGTGAGTGTGTGTTGGTGGACGGGTAGGGAATGTGTGTGTGGGTGGGAAGAGGTGTGTGGTGTGTTGGTTAGGGATATTGTGTGGGTGAGGTATGTGTGTGTGGATGGGAGATTTTTGTGGTGTGTGGGTGGGGGTATGTGGGGTGGATGGGTAAAGGTATATGTGTGGGTGTGGGTAGGAATAGTGTGTGGTATGTTGGTTGGGGATATGTGTGTGGTGTGTAGGTGGGGATGTGTGGTGGTATGTGGGTATGGGATGTGTTGGTAAGGGATATGTGTGTGTGCGGTGCGTGGGTTGGGAATATTGCTTGGTAGGGGATGTATGTGATGTGCGGGTGGGGGATTGTGTAGTGGGGGAATTGGGTTAAGGCATGTATGGGTGGGTGGAGAATGTATGTGTGGGTGGTGGGGTGTGTGTGTGAGTGGATTGGGGATGTATGGGTAGTTAGGGAGATGTGTGTGTGTGGGAGGGGGAGATTGTGTGCGTGGGTGGGAAATATGTGGTCAATGGAGATGTGGCTGGGGGATGGGTGGTTTGAGATGTGGATGGGGAGAGGATGTGTGGGTTAGGATGTGTATGTGGGTGGGCGTGGGATATGTGGGTTGGTGGGGGAATGTTTGTGGGTGGCGAGTGTGTTTTGGTTGGGGGAACAGGTGAGGGGAGTGTGGGTGGGGGATGTGCGGGAGGGGGATGGGTCGGTTGGTGGGGTATGTATGTGTCCCTTGGTGTGCGTGTGTGTGGGTAGGTGGGGGTGTGTGTGTGGGTGGGGTGATGTATGGGTACGTGGGAGATGGGCCTCATAACATGGTAATTTGCCTTGTTTATGTTTACAACATTCATTTCACAATGTTTATTTTTCTTCCTATGTAAATGTATAATGCTCTTGATGAACGAAAGACGAGTGATTGAAAGGGCCGAATGTAAGACGGGCCTGCGCGCCCAATTTGTGACCCTAATAAAGTTGATTTGATTTGATTTCTTTCTATCTATCTATCTATCTATCTATCTATCTATCTATCTATCTATCTATCTATCTATCTATCTATCTATCTATCTATCTATCTATCTATCTATCTATCTATCTAATCTATCTGCCTGCCTGCCTGCCTGTCTGCCTGCCTGTCTGTCTGTCTGTCTGTCTGTCTGTCTGTCTGTCTGCCTGTCTGTCTGTCTGTCTGTCTGTCTGTCTGTCTGTCTGTCTGTCTGTCTGTCTGTCTATCTATCTATCTATCTATCTATCTGTCTGTCTATCTATCTATCTATCTATCTATCTATCTATCTATCTATCTATCTATCTATCTATCTATCTATCTATCTATCTATCTGTCTGTCTGTCTGTCTGTCTGTCTGTCTGTCTGTCTTTCTGTCTGTCCGTCTGCCTGTCTATCTGCCCGTCTGTCTGTTTATCCGCTGTCTGTCTAAGTGTTTATCTATCTGTTTGTGTATATATTTGTATGTATGTGTTTGTGTGCTTGTTTGTGTATGTGTGTTTGTATGTATGTGTGAGTTTGTATGTGTGTGTGTTTATGTGTGTGTGTATGTGTGTATGTGTGTAAGTATGCTTGTATGGGTGTGTGTGTGTGTGTGTGTGTGTGTGTGTAGGTGTGTGTGTGCGTGTGTATATGTTTGTGTGTATATGTGTGCATGCATCATCATCATCAAGTGCCGTGCCGGCTGGCGTAGGCGTTCATGGCTCTCCATAGATCTCGGTCTTTGGTTTTCGGATCAACTCTGCTGCTGATATTCCTCCATGCCACCGTCTCAATCCATCCAGCATCATTTCTCTTGGTCTGCCTCTGTCTCTCTTCCCCTCGATCTTTCCAGTTGTTACGATGTTCTCCAATGCCTCTCTTCTCATCACGTGACCGAATAAAGATGTTTGTCTCTGTCTTATTGTTGTATACAATGTTCTAGTTTCATTAGCCTGTTTCAGGCAGTCGTCGTTAGTTACTCTGGCAGTCCAAGGAATTCGCAACATTCGTCTCAGGAACCACATCTCTGTTGCTTCTAATTTCTTCTTAATTTGTTCATTTACATTCCAAGATTCACTGCCGTACAGCAAAACTGGTTCTACATAGCATTTCAGCACTCTCTTTCTTACATTCAGTGATAGCGACTTATTGCATAAGATACTCTTCATTTTCTGAAATGCGGCTTTTGCCTGCCCTATTCTGCTCCTAATCTCTGTTGTACATCTTCCATCTGATGTTATAAATGCCCCTAGGTATCTAAAATTATCCACTTGGTTAAGGATTTTCCCTTCTATTCTATGTCACATTTTGGTGTCACCATTTTCTTTGATATTACCATTGTTACTGTTTTCTTGATATTCAAGGAGAGTCCTTTCCTTGCACTCTCTGTTACTACAACGTCTAATAATTGTTGTAGGTCTGTTGAATTATCCGCCACCAATACTGTGTCATCTGCATAGCGTATATTATTTATATTATAACCTCCAACTAGTATTCCTGGCATCTCTTTGATCTCTCTCATTATTACTTCGCTATACAGGGAGATAAAGATCTGGTGACAAGACACACTTTTGTCGTACTCCTAGCTTTATCTGTTCGTAACTACCCTCTTTATTTCCCATTTTAATTGCTGCTACTTGGTTCCAGTAAACATTCTTTATTATTCTTAAATCTTTTCCATCAGTGTTGATATCTTCCAACATTTTAATCAGTTCATCATGTTTTACTTTATCAAATGCCTTAGTATAATCTATGAAGCACAAATATATGTCTCTCTGTTTCTCTATTGACCTTTCTATTAGCGTCCGTAATGATTGCATTGTTTGTGCCCTTTCCTTCCACAAAACCGTACTGTTCTTCATTAATTTCCATTTTTATTTTCTTTTTGGTTCTTCTCATTATAATTCTGAGTAGAAGCTTAGTGATATGGTTTATGAGGTTAATTGTACGAAAATCTTCGCAATCAATTGCTCCTGGTCTTTTTGCTATAGCTATAAATACAGATTTCAGCATATCACTGGGTAAATATCCACTACTGTAAATATCATTCAACATTTTGGTTAATATATCTACTCCAAATTCTCCCAATACTTCTAATTCTTCTATTGTGATTTCATCTGGCCCAGCTGTTTTTCCTTTCTTCATAAGTTTCATAGCATCAGCGACTTCTTCTTTCAGAATAGGTGGACCTTCTAAGTTACTATCTTCTGTTAATTCTTCCTTTCTCCATCATATAATTCTTTGATATACTCATTCCACCTCTTCATTATAGCACCTTCCTCTAATAATATCTTTCCTGTTTTTGATTTCAAACAACCTGTATTTATTCTTATTGTTCTTCCTGTAAGCTCATTGTGCGTTGCCGGGGCCCATAAGGGAAGCAAAGAATAGCAACACTGTAGCCTACCACGCATGTCGTAAGAAGCGACTAAGGAGGCTATGGTTCCGTCGCCCTGCTACTGAGTGAGTGCGTGGCGCGACACTGTGAGCTGTGAGTTTCGTGTGAAATGCTTTTGAATCTGCCCGAGGTTTTTTGGAACGTGATTGCATGTTCGGAGCGATGGCAGCTGGCTATGTCCCAGAGTTGACCGGTTTTTGCCTTATGCAGAAATGCGTGGCTGCTGGGCTTCTGGTTGACTGCCACTGCCATCGACGATGAACTGTATTTTCGTGGACTGTGTGGGTGAACATCTAGGAAACATCCAGATGGGAAAATGACTGCCGATTCCATCAGAGATAAACTGGATGTTTCGTGGGGGACTATTGTGTTGACATTCTGGCGGCGGCATTATGCACAATGTATCTGTGCGGGCTGTTGTTTGTCGAGACTCCTGTCTTTTCCACTTTTCACATTGGGCAGTGGGGAGCGTTTTATGTGATATTCACTGGCACAGGAACGGAGCATAATGGGGACGACCCGTTGCTGTGAAGTTGGAACCGTGACTAACTAACTAACTAACTAACTAACTAACTAACTAACTAACTAACTAAGCTCACTGATTTGTCTGTGCATATTTTTTGTATCTTTAATGGAATTTAATTCATTTTTTTTTTTTTGCATTGCTCGTTTAACCAACTTTCCCACATTTATCTTTTATTTCTTTATTTATCTTAGCGTATTCTTGTTTGTCATTTTTACTCTGTTTTCTTTTGTTCACCAGTTTTAAGATTTCTTCATTCATCCATTTTTTCTTAGCTATTTTGCCTCTCTCCGGTAGTACTTCTTTGCTAGTTTGATGAATGGAGTCCCTTAACATTTCCCATTGTTCATTTATATTCTGTATTTTAGCTATTGCATTGTGTGTATTTGTGTTTTATGCGAGGGAGTTTGGGTTTGTGTGTTATTTGTGAGGATGCTCGCTATAATCGTCAGTGTATGTGTGTGTAAAGTGTGGGAGTTTGTTCATATTAGTTTAGTGATTACGTGAGGCAGCGTGTATGTGTATAGATGTGTGTGTGTGTGTGTGTGTGTGTGGATGGGTGGGTGTGCGTGCGTATTGTGTCTATGTGTGTTTGTTTATATGGGTGTATGAGTGTATGTGCGTATATGTGTGTCTGTGTGCGTGTATGTATTTGCATGTGTGTGTATGTATGTATGTGTGTGTATGCATGAGTGTGTATATGTTTGTGTGTATTTATGTGTATGTGTGTACGTGTATGTGTGTATGAGTGTATTTGATGAGTGTATTTGTTTATGAGTGTATTTGTATTTATGGATGTGTGTATGTGTGTATATGTGTGTGTGTGTGTGTGTGTGTGTGTGTGTGTTTGTGTGTGTGCGATGTGTTATATGGGTGAGTATTGTGTGTTTGTGTATGTGCGATGCGGGTGTGTGCGTATATGTGTGTATGTGTTCGTGTATGTGTGTGTGTGTTCGTGTATGTATGTGTGTATGCATGCACTGTATGCGAGGGGGCGTGTATTTGCATGTTATTGAGTGTGTGCATAACTGTTAGAGTTTGTGCAAATGATGTAATTATGTATGCAGGTATGTAAGAGTGTATGTTTATGAATGTGTGTGTGTGTGTGTGTGTGTGTGTGTTTGTGTGTACATGTGTCTGTTTGCCTTATAACATGGTAATATGTATTGTTTTAAAAAAGTTATAAAACATCCATTTGGCAATGTTTTTTTCCTATGTGAATGTAACATGAGTTAATGGAAGGGCCGAATGTAATTCGGGCCTGCATGCCCGATTTGTAACCCTTTGAAAATAAAGTGCCTGTCTACATGTCTTTCTTTCTTTCTGTCTGTCTACCTATCTGTCTGTTTGTCTATCTATCTGTCTATCTAGCTAAATGTCTGTATGTTATGTAACACGCGAATCCATATGTTTGTGTATTCTATAAGTTAAATACCATTTGATTTTATCATGTATAATCTAAACTTATGTTCATTACTGTAGTTGAGTGAGAGAGTGAGTGTGAATGAGAGACAGAATGAGTGAGCGTGAGAGTGAATGAGTGAGCGTGAGAGTGAATGAGTGAGCGTGAGAGTGAATGAGTGAGCGTGAGAGTGAATGAGTGAGCGTGAGAGTGAATGAGTGAGCGGGAGAGTGAATGATTGAGCGTGAGAGTGAATGAGTGAGCGGGAGAGTGAATGAGTGAGAGTGAATGAGTGAGCGTGAGGGTGAATGAGTGAGCGGGAGAGTGAATGAGTGAGCGTGAGAGCGAATGAGTGAGCTGGAGAGTGAATGAGTGAGAGTGTCTGTGTGTGGGAGTGAATGAGTGTGAGTGAATGAGTGAGAGTGAATGAGTGAGCGTGAGAGTGAATGAGTGAGCGGGAGAGTGAATGAGTGAGCGGGAGAGTGAATGAGTGAGCGGAAGAGTGAATGAGTGAGCGGGAGAGTGAATTAGTGGGCGGGAATGAGTGAGCGGGAGAGTGAATGATTGAGCGGGAGAGTGAATGAGTGAGCGTGAGAGTGAATGAGTGAGAGTGAATGAGTGAGCGTGAGAGTGATTGAGTGAGCGTGAGAGTGAATGAGTGAGAGTGAATGAGTGAGCGTGAGAAGGAATGAGTGAGCGTGAGAGTGAATGAGTGAGCGTGAGAGTGAATCAGTGAGCGGGAGAGTGAATGATTGAGCGTGAGAGTGAATGAGTGAGCGGGACAGTGAATGAGTGAGCGTGAGAGTGAATGAGTGAGCGTGAGAGTGAATGAGTGAGAGTGAATGAGTGAGCGGGAGAGTGAATGATTGAACGGGAGAGTGAATGGGTGAGCGGGGGAGTGAATGAGTGAGCGGGGGAGTGAATGAGTGAGCGGGAGAGTGAATGAGTGAGCGGGAGAGTGAATGAGTGAGCGGGAGAGACAGAATGAGTGAGCGTGAGAGTGAATTAGTGAGCGGGAGATTGAATGAGTGAGCGGGAGAGTGAATGAGTGAACGGGAGAGTGAATGAGTGAGCGGGAGAGTGAATGAGTGAGAGTGTGTGTGTGTGAGTGAATGAGTGAGAGTGAATGAGAGAGAGAGAGAGTGTGTGTGTGTGTGGTGTGTGTGTGTGTGTGTGTGTGTGGGACACGCTGGCATCACTACTTTTACGTCACATACTTTTATGTACACATTTTTCTCCATGTTTAGCCTTGTTTATGTTTACAACATTCATTTCACAATGTTTATTTTTCTTCCTATGTAAATGTATAATGCTCTTGATGAACGAAAGACGAGTGATTGGAAGGGCCGAATGTAAGACGGGCCTGCGCGCCCAATTTGTGACCCTAATAAAGTTGATTTGATTTGATTTGATTTCTGTCCGCATGCGTGTTTGGCTGGGTGGTTGGGGGTGTATGGGTGGGTGGTGGAGGATATGTGGGTTGGTGAGTGAGTGTGAGTTTTGGGATGGGTGGGGGATGTGTGTGTGTGTGTGGGGGGGGGGAGTTGTATGTAGGTGGAAGATGTGTGTGTGAGTGGGGGGATGTGTGGGTGGGTGGGGAGATCTGTGTATGAGATATGTGTGTGGGGGATGCGATGATAGGTGGGAAAATGTGTGGGTTGGTGGGCATGTATGTGGATCAGGGACGTGTGGGTGGGGGAAGTGTGTGGGTAGGTGGGGATGTGTGGGTGAGGTGTGTGGATGTTGGTGGGTAGTGATGTGGGTGGGTGGGGATGTGTTGGTGGGGGTGTATGTACGCGGTGTGGAGGATGTGTGTATGGTTGGGGGATATGTGTAGGGGGATATGTGTGCGGGTGGGTCAAGGATGTATTGTGGGTGGTGGGGTGTGTGTGTGTGTGTGGGTGGATGGGGAAGTAGTTGGTGGATGGGAGATGTGTATGTGGGTGGGGGAATGCGTGTTTGGGGATGTGAGTATGGATGCGGAGATGTTTGTGTGTGTATGGGTGGGGTATGTGTGGGTGGGGGTGTATGATTAAGAGATGTGTGGTAGTGGGTGGGTGGGTGAGTGTGTGTGTGCAGGTTAGGGGTGAGTGGGGGTGTGTGTGGGTACGGGATGTGTGGGTGTATGGGTACGGGATGTGTGGGTGGGGAGAGATTATGTGGGTAGGGGATGTGTCTATGTGGGGGATGTGATGGTGGGTGCGGGATGTGTGTGTGTGTGTGTATGGGTAGGTGGAGAATGTGTAGGTTATCGGGGAAATGTGTGTGTGTGTGTAGGAGATGTGGGTTGAGAGATGTGTGGTTGAGGGATGTGTGGTTGAGGGATTTTGTTTGGCTTGGTGGTTGGGGGTGTGTAGGGGGTGGTGAGGATATGTAAGTAGGTGAGTGTGTGTGGGTCATGGGATGGGTGGGGGATTTGTGTGTGGGTAGGGAGTGTCTATGTGGGGGTTATGTGGGGTTGGGTGGTTGCGTGTATGTGTGGGTGGGTGGGGGTTCTGTTTGTTGGGGGATGTGTGGTGGATGGGAGATGTGTGAGTGGGTGGGGAGATGTGTGTAGGTTGGGGATGTGTGTGGGTGGGGTGTGTGTGGGAGATGGGTGGAAAGGTGAGGGAATGTATATGTGCCTGGGGGTTTGTGTGTGAGTGAGTGGAGGATGTGTCTAATAACATGGTAATTGTTTATGTTTACAACATTTATATGATAATGTTTTCTGCTATGTGAATGAATTATGTACTATTGATGAACGAAAGATAAGTGATTGGAAGGGCCGAATGTAAGACGGATCTGCGTGCCCATTCTGTTACCCTTTGAAAATAAAGTCTGTTTGTTCGTTCGTTCGTTCATCCCTGTCTATCTTTCTTTGTCTGCCTGTCTGTCTGAACACACGACTTCACCACGGCAATCATATGCTCAAATCCTCATGGAGGCATATAGTCGAGACTCTTGCCTTTAAGCCCTGTCACCAGTATAACAACTGAATCAATGTTAGGCTGGGTCGAGCTGTGAACCCATGTTAAGCTGGGTCGAGCTGTGAACCCATGTTAGGCTGTTTCTAGATGTGAACACGGTTCAATTTTAACAGTTCGCCTCGATGCGAATGTGAACCAGTGACCTTCAACCATAGAGTGGCAAGAATGAGACAGCAAGGAGTGATGAGGGGATCTGGCCGACGCTCGACGCTCAGAGGAAAAACGAGACCGACATATAATCAGAATGCTACTGGTGTTGGACCTCTTCGCTGGCTGCTGAGGATGGGGACGGAGCGCTTATGTGAATGCCCCGAATGCTGTGATGTCGGTTCCTAAATCAATCAATCAATCTTCAACCCAGCAGACCAACGTCTGGCCTCTACGTCGACACGGCTGTCTCGAGTACCAGCACACTAGTAATCCTGGTCACACACTACTTGTGTCCGAACAGAGTTGTCGCTGTCTCTGGAGCGGTCTCGGCTAGAAAAGATTAGTTTCATTTTCGTGCCAGGGCATGCTGGTGTACAAGGGAATGATCAGGCTGACAGGCTTGCAGGTGAGGCTACTGTTGAGGGCGGACGTGCCATGGACCAGGCAGACATTCTGAATGCTCTACTAGAAGTAAGACTTTTGCGAGAACCAAGTGATGACTGGGAATCTACAACAATGGACAGGCTGAGAGAACAGCGAGTTAAAAGAAGAGTGGCCAAACAAGAACACAACGAAGGAAGCCAAAAAAGAACCAACACAGAACTGGTGTCGTGAGCCGCTACACGCTGCGAGATTTGCTGAGGAGGGGATCCAAGCACTTATGGACTGAATGTGCAGTGAGGATGATCTGTCGACTAACTAACTCACTCACTCACTCACTCACTCACTCACTCACTCACTGATACTGCAACATCACGGCTGCCACTAGTACTTGCACACAAGTAATCCTGTTCACAAGTAACAAGTTTCTCCAATCTTGGACATGTAATAACAGATGATGGCAGAAGTGAAATAGAAATCAAAACGATAATAGGAATGGCCAAAAATGCTTGCAACAGCATGCAACCAGTATTAACATCTAGAGAGATTAACAACACATTAAAAATAAGAATTGTCAAATGTTACGTATATTCAACACTACTGTATGGCGCGGAAGTCTGGACATTGAACAAGAAACTAGAAAGTCGCATAGAGGCCCTGGAGATGTGGATATACAGAAGAATATGTCGTATTTCATGGAAATAAAAACAATCACTTGCAAAGGTTCTAGAGAAACTGGGAATGAAGGGAGAGTTGATGAAAGAAATAAAGATGAGGCAAGTGAAATATTTCGGCCACGTTAAAAGACATGATACTATTATAAAAACCATACTGGAGGGCAAGCGAGCAAGAGGTAGACAACGCTACAAGTGGGAAGATAACATCAAGAGATGGACGAACATCATCAATCAGCCTGACAGAATGTAGTCAGGACGAGAGACAGTGTTGGAGATCCATTGCAGCCACTGCGGAGACGACATATGATTGACTGAATCCTGTTCACACACTACTTGTGTGCACTAACGCTACAACACCACACATCAGACATAACTGCATCAGTCTCGACTCAAACGCTCCGATTGTATCCCAATCAATCGCTAGAGACAACCGTGATCTTTTTGTCTTCGCTAAGCTCCGTAACATTTCGGCAATTTCCGCCCGTATCGACCGGCGCCCGGCGCGGTGAATCATGATGTGTATTTGGTTTTGCAGATTTCTCGCTCTGAGACGGGTCGATACGGGTCGTGATCCCCTCGCCCGCCCCGGCCTGACTTCCGGTGCAGAGATAGATCAAGTAGCCGGGTTTATTTATCGCTGGGAGAAGAAATCTGAGGCAAGGCTGAGAATTATGTGACGAGACACTGCAGACAAGATAATCTAGATAAGACATTCTGGGCACGACACTGTAGACAAGACACTCTAGACAACAAATTCTTGACAACAAATTCTTGACAACAAATTATAGACAACAAATTATAGACATCAAATTCTAAACAACAAATTCTTGACAACAAATTTTAGACAGAAAATTCTAGACAACAAATTCTATACAGGACACTCTAGATATGACACTGCAGACAAGACACTCTAGACAACAAATTCTTGACAACAAATTCTTGACAACAAATTATAGACAACAAATTATAGACATCAAATTCTAAACAACAAATTCTTGACAACAAATTTTAGACAGAAAATTCTAGACAACAAATTCTATACAGGACACTCTAGATATGACACTGCAGACAAGACACTCTAGACAACAAATTCTTGACAACAAATTCTTGACAACAAATTATAGACAACAAATTATAGACATCAAATTCTAAACAACAAATTCTAGACAACAAATTCTAGACAGGACACTCTAGATGTAACACTGTGAACAAGACACTCTGGACAAGAGGAGAGGGTGGAAACTTTGACAGAGATTTAGCAATGAAATTGTCTTTCTTTTTATCTGTGTCTGTCAGTTGCTTGACTGGCTTTCTGTCTGTTTGTCTGTCTGTCTGACTATCTTCAATATACCTGACTTTCTCTTCGTCAGTAAGTCTGTCTATTCTTTACTGTGTCTTTCTGTCTGTCCATCAATATGTTTGTCTGTCAGTCTGTTATTCTGCATGCCTTCTGCTATTACATATATATCCATGACCTACCAACTCCATCCCTCCCTCCATCCACCCACCCATCCATCCATCCACCCACCCACCCATCCACCCATCCATCCATCCACCCACCCATCCATCCATCCATCCATCCATCCATCCATCCATCCACCCATCCATCCATCCATCCACTATCTATTATTATATTCATTTACCCACCCTTCTTGCCACCCACGATCACATAACCACTATATCCATGTATCCACCGAATTATCTCATCACTACCGATCCACCCATCCAACAACCATCAGTCCATCCACCCAATCTTACATCATTTACCACAGAATCCACCGTCCACACATTCCCATACCCATCTTCTCTAAGAACACACACTTGAATACCCACGTGATGTCGACTGGAGGACTGCAGGTGAGCCACTACAATGGCGTGTTATCCAAATCCTCGTTTGCCATATCAAAATGTGGTGACAGGTGTGGAACGTCAAACTGGTTGTTTTTGGTCTGCGGATTTGGACTCCTCTGTTTGTTGCTTTCCTCGCAGTCGATCTTCTTCTGAAGGTTCTTCAGGATCAGTGTGTCCCTCATCTTGAAGGCATGCACGCGTTCAATTAGCAGCCACTGCTTGAGCACATTGATGAACTGCACGTACATAAGTCCGTAGAGGAATGGATTAATGGCGTGGTCAATATGAAGGAACCAAGATGTTGTGGTGATGGCGGTCCCGAAGAGGCACCAACAGCGGGAGTTGATGATGCTGGCGACAGTGTGGGGAAGCCAGCAGATGAGCAGTGCTGCCAGCATCAGACAAAGGCAGTTCACGTTCGTCTTGTCCTGTTTCACCAGGAGGTCGTGCACCATGTCGTCGTTATGCACCCGCGGTGCTAGATTAGCCATGGGGTTAGGAGGCTGATTCTGGTTAGGCCCGAACGCTGAAGTGCAGCCGGACCATTTGCGACCCACGTATCGGCAAGCTCCTCCACTGTTGCTCTCGGGCATTGAAACTCGTCGTCCGCTCGATGTCCTGCCTTTGAGGATCGGTGAGATACTCGGGAGAGAGCTGTGTCGCCTTTCCCCACGACTGCCAATGGCCAAGTGTTTGTTTATCAGTTTGGGCTCGGAGTTTTTCAGCAAAAACTCCTTCGTTGAATCGTCATCACCAGTTACTGCTACACAACCCTCCGGAAGCTCAGCAGCAGGTTTTTTCAAGGTCATGAAGTACGTGTCTGTAACACTGGTCGACCTTTGAACTTCAACACTTTTTCTCCATTTCACTTTGAGATACAAAGTCACATCGAAAACAAACATGGCCAGTAGAGGACACATATAAAACAAAGTTGTTGAGAAAATAGACAACCTAACGCTAAGACTGTATCCTTCTGGGCAAAATGATAATGTCCGTTGGTTATTTCCTGTCTGTATATGGTATTTATTATTTATTGATGAATTTTGATCAACCATGACATTGCTGTGTTCCATACTACCATCAACCGGTGTGTTGTTATTTTCATTCCCTGAATATTTCAACCGAGGACTATATTCATGAGTTCTGGCTTGCATGTAATTCTCCCACCAAATTTGGGGCAATGTGAAAATACAGAAACTTATAAACCACACAAATATAACGGCTGCAATTGTCACATATTTCGTTGATTTTTTTCTATAAGACACCGGATAATGTATGGCACGCCATTTGTCCACCGTGATAAGAAAGATGCTGAGAAATGATACGTAAACTAAGGATTGTTTGACAGTCTGGTAAACCCGGCAATTCCAGTCCGTGTCCCAGGTGTGGTACAGATCTTTGGTCAGCTTGTAGAACATGGAGATACCCACCAGGAAGTCTGCGAGGGCCAGACTGAAGAAGTACAAATTCTTACATCTCCGCAACCCTTGCCGGCAGACAAACATGCTGAGGATGGCGCCATTGGCTGAGATGGTGATGACGCTGACAGTTACCATGGGAACAGTCGCCGCCCAGATGCTAAAGTAACCCCTATTTGTTTTGCTGTGATGTATTTCCGGGATGTACGACTCGGCCATCTGGAGTCTATTCACATGTCATCTGGAGTCTATTCACATGTCATCTGAAGTCAATTCACATGTCATCTGGGGTCTATTCACATGTCATCTGGAGTCTATTCACATGTCATCTGAAGTCAATTTACATGTCATCTGGGGTCTATTCACATGTCATCTCGAGACTACATGTTATCTGGCGTTTGCTCACGTGTTACTTGAAGTCAATTCACATGTCACATGGGGTATATTCATATGCCACCTGGAGTTAATTCACATATCAACTGCAATCATGTTCATCCTCATATGGCATTTATAGTTCAAGCCATCTGTAATTATTTACAGTTTTGAATCCATTCACATGCCATTAGTCCTAAGTTACCTATCACAGACAATTTACATGTCATGGAATATAGTTACTGTAATCGAATGTCATTTAGCATCGTTCCCCGCTTTATTCATATGTCATCTTCAATTACTGGGAATTTTAAAAAAATGACATTTATAATTACTTTTAAACTTAAATACTTGATATTTTGTCTGCAATTCTAAAATACCTTATTGTAGTCAAATGCCATGTGCATCCAATTCAAACGTCATCTATCCACTAGTCCTACAGCTAATTGTCTTTTATACATATTATGAACCCAAAATATACAGATTTCTTTCCTATCAATGGTTTGTTGCAGGTAATCACACTATATCGATACTAAATTAATCAGTTAATCACATTATATTCACGGAGAGATAGTTAGTTAAGCATATATAACGATTCAGAAATCACTAGCTAATCACATTGAATTACGGCGGTACTGGCTAGATTATCCTCACTATGTCTATGGGAAACTAATAAGTTCAACACATGAAAATGGGACAGAACTAGTTAGTTAATCACATCATACAGATGCAGAATTGGTTAGTTAATCACATTGTGTGTGTGTGTGTGTGTGTGTGTGTGTGTGTGTGTGAGTGTGTGAGTGTGTGAGTGTGTGTGTGTGTCTGTGTGTCTGTGTGTCTGTGTGTGTGTCTGTGTGTCTGTGTGTCTGTGTGTCTATGTGTCTGTGTGTCTGTGTGTCTGTGTGTCTGTGTGTGTGTCTGTGTCTGTGTGTCTGTGTGTGTCTGTGTGTGCCTGTGTGTGTCTGTGTGTGCCTGTGTGTGTCTGTGTGTGTCGTCTGTGTGTCTGTGTGTCTGTGTGTCTGTGTGTCTGTGTGTGTGTGTGTGTGTGTGTGTGTGTGTGTGTGTGTGTGTGTGTGTGGGATTTAATTAGTTAATCATATTACACAGACAAGAACTAGTTAGTTAATAAATTCTATCTGTGGGAAACTATTTAGTTAATCACATTGTATCGATGCAGAAGTAATTAGTTAATCACGTTGTTTTGAAGTTGAACTAATTAGCTAATCATGTGGTATTATAAAAGAACTAACTAGTTATCCATATTACACCGACGGAGAACTAGTAGGTTGTCACATTGTTAATCACTTTGTATTGACAAATAACAAGTTAATCACTTTGTATTGACAAATAACTAGTTAATAATTTTGTATTGACGAATAACAAGTTAATCACTATGTATTGACAAATAACTAGTTAATGACTTTGTAGTTTTGACAGAATCAATTAGTTAATCACACTATATTGATGCTGAACTAGTTTGTTAAGCACAACGTACCGATAAAGAAATTGTAAGTTAATCACATGATATCGCTGCGGTGCTAGCTAGTTAACCACACTATTTCGATGGAACACGATAGATGGAACATTTATTAGTTAATCACATTATACTGAAGGGGAGCCAGTTCTATAAGCAGAACTTACATTTGAGACCGAAAACTGCAGACAAATGTACGCACATCCTCTGGAACCGTACACGTCCGCGGCAACACAACCTCACATTTCATGTTCACACAACAAGTTGGTTGTTTGTTGGGATGTTGAGAATGTGAAGAGACAACTACGTCCTGTCATTCCTGTCCCTCGCGTTGACAGATCCAGTGACAGTTGATTATGTAGTTCCACTGCTGTATTATATGTCTTCAACTTCCACGGGCGGATGTGACGTCCGGAGAACGGAAGTGACGTAACTAAATCCAAACGACACAGTTCAGTGCGTGTAGGGTCTCTTATGGCCGTCTGGGGAATAGAGACAAATATTAGTTACAGACATTTCAGTAACATATAAATACTAAGATTCACAGATAAATACAGTCAAACCTCGGTTTTTCGTCGATAATCCGTTCGAAAACAATCGACGAAACCCGAAACCGACGAAAACTGGGGTAATTATTTCTATGTGAATCAATGTAAATGCAATTAATTCGTTCTAGACACTCCAAAATACATACCAAAAACACATTTTATAGAAGAACAAAGAAGAACACTACGCAGGAAGCCAAAGAAGATTGATAAACCAACACAGAACTGGTGTCGTAAGCCGCTATACGCTGTGGGATTTGCTAGGTAGTGGATCCGAGCACTTATGAACTGAATGGTTCGATGTGCAATGAGGATGATCTGTCGACTAACTAAGGACTAACTAACATTTTATAGAGAATAAATGTAGTGTTTAGTACTATTTGTGTGTGTGTGTGTGTGTGTGTGTGTGTGTGTGCGCGTGCGTGCGTGCGTGCGTGCGTGCGCGCGCGCGCGTGTGTGTGTGTGTGTGGCCCCAGACGTGCCCAAAGTCGCACCTTCGCCGTGCCTAGTAACACAATGTATGCCAATGCTCCTCTTGAATTTTTCAAACCACAATCTGTTGACCTTTAAATCACTAAGTACACTAGCATTCGTCCCAGTCATTTTCTTAATGAGATCGGAATACAACAGATTGACCTTTTCACGTATGATTGCCTCGGAAACAGAATCGCCATCTAACTGTTTTAGATTTATCCATGGTAATAATAACTGTTCCACATCTTCAATTGTCTGCGATCTCTGTTTCATTAGCACATTCATGTTTTTCGCTACATTATCCTCTTTTATTGCTTCCTTTTTCGCCACAATGGAACTTATAGTGGATGACGGCTTCCCGTACATGCGGCCGATTTCAGCAATCTTAATGCCGCTCTCATATTTTATTATTAGTAAGTGATGCTCACACAACGAAAAACAACGCCAAACGGAGCAGAAAAAACACGTGGAAACACCCTTTGTTTTCGCAAAATGAGCAGCGAGGTCATGTCGGCACATCGACGAGAACCGAGGCAATCGACGAAAATCGAGACAAGTTTTTCACGGAAAAAAATTAGATACAAACCGAAGGCAACGAAAACCGATGTTTCACTGTATATGAAGTACCGTGTTCACTCACAGTTAAACATGTGCGTATAACAAATGTACACACATAGAATAATGCATCCATTTAGTGTATTTACATTGCACCATTTCTTGTCTGGCATATTTCGCTGAGTCTTATCAGTTGTATACTGCGGAGTTATTTACCATAAAAATTGAATAAATGAATACTTTGGCTGAATTACTAAATACGTGGTCACTTATGACCCCGAGGTCATGGCCAATGGGGCCATGGCTCGCCAGGCGGGACGGATACCCCTTGATCAGATATTTTCCCCCTAAACTCGCGACTGGCCTAGCAAGTCGGCAGGGGGTTATTTTCCTGCTCGAAGAAATAATAAACAGCATATTCGGACAGACACAAATGGTAACAATGGTTGAAGGACAACGAGACAGATCCGCGATTAAAATAGGCATACTGAACATCTTCGCTTTTAACAGTAAAGAAGAAGAAATCATACAAATAATGGAAACCAGGAAAAATAGGACTGATGGGAATAGCGGACACCAAAATACAAGGGAGGGTGTGGAAGGATATCCACCACTGTATACTGTGTTTGTCTACTCCGGAGTGGAACAACAAGAAATGGCAAGGCAAGGTCTAGGAATAGTCATTGAACCACGACTAGCAAGAAGAATATTTTATATATATATATGTCGGTCTCCATGGTCGAGGAGTTAGCAGCTTTCCCCGTAATCCCGAATACTCTCGTGGTTGACGTGAGCGCACGAGAATTGGAAGCGGTTCGAGTCGAAGCAGTGACTTATGAGAGTATGGAGCGGTCGCTCAAAAAGTCGTGGCGTGCTGATGAGCGTAATCTAGCCAAGGAATCAACATACAGCTAAAAGATGCTGATGTTGACCACAATATCCTGAAACAGGATGGAAACGCGGGGTAAAAAAAAAAAAAAAAAATATATATATATATATATATATATATATATATATATATATATATATATATATATATATGTGTGTGTGTGTGTGTGTGTGTGTGTGTGTGTGTATAACAGAAAGAATTATAACAGTGAGAATTATAACAGTGAGAATAACAGAACAGACAATGACTACCTATGTACAAATATACGCACCATATACCACAAGCAACAATGAGCAAGAATGTGTGGAGTTCTTAAAAGACATTCACGATACACTTCATAAAATAGAGAAACAAAACAACAAGCCGGTCTCCCTGGAGAAGAGGTTAACAACTTTCTCCTTAATTCCGTATATCTACGTGAGGAACACAGCTGCGCGAGATTCGGCAGCGGATTGCGTCGCTTTGGTTACTTACGGGGTATGTGAGCCGGTCGCTCATATAGAAATGGCAAATTACTGAGCGTAATCTTGCCAACTTCATCAACAACAGCTGAAAAATGTTGGTGTTGACTGCAACATCATGTAAGGGATATGCAAATTTAAAAAAAAAGATAACATAGTTATTGGAGACGTCAGTGCAAGACTAGGACATAACAGAACGGAGAAAGAGAAACATCTTGGAGCATTTGGAGACCAACACAATGAAATAAATGTAATAGAAGTAGATTGATAGAGCTATGCACATAACATGACCACTTTTTAACAAACACATTTTTCAAACATTGAGATTTATAAATATACACCTGGTATAAATGGAACGACTTAGACACTAAAAGCCAAATTAATTTTATATTAACAAGAAACAACAGAAAGATACATATATCAGATGCAAGGGCAGTGCCCAACTTAGGTATAAACACAGAGCACAAAGCAGTTATTACCACATTAAGAACCATCAGAAGAAAAACAAAACAAAGACCAGAGAAAAAATAAACCATCCATCCATCATGTGCCATGCCGATAAGCGTGGACGGTCATGTACTGCCATGTCACTCAATCACCAGAGTCGTGGATCAGCTCCGAGTTTCTGTCTCGATCATGCCATGTGGCCAAGCCATCCAGGTATTTACTTCTCGGTCTTCTCCTTGGTCTGTTCCCTTCGATCTTGCCAGTTGTCACCAAGTTCTCCAATTCATTTCTTCTCATAACATGCCCAAAAAATTACGTCTAATGTCTCTAATCAGTTTACGATCTTTTTCATTTGTTTCTTGAAGGACTTGTTCATTGGTTTTTCTGTCTGTCCATGGTATTTTTTGCATTTTCCGCAGAAACCACATTTCCACAGCCATCAGCTGTTTTTCAGCTTGACTGCTTATTGTCCATACTTCACATCCATACAATTCCTCCGAAGTCGGAGAGTGTCTGCCTTTACGGCGAGGAACCACCAGTCTGTACAATAAGCCAGACATGGGACAAAGGATACTCACGCAAATCTCAGGTCCGGTATGACTTTAACACTGATGTTGGACAACAGGATGCCTTCATCCGACATACAGTACTTCGCGTTGGAGCTCAAGCCAACGAACACAAGCAAGCAGCAAGCACATCCATACAAAAGTATAGGTTCTATGTAGCACTTCAACACTCTTTTTCTCGTTTCAATTGATATCTTGTTATTGGTCAGTATGATTTTCATCTTGCAAAAGGCAACCTTCGCAATGGTAATTCTTGTTCTAATCTCTTCAAGGCAGAACATAACATGCGAATTAGTAAACTTCAAAACTCTCAAAGACGAGACAGTGATGGACAATTTATGAGAAGTAATTAAATGAAATCTTTGTAAAACTACCTATAGAAAGAAAAACACTGGAAGAAGAATGTGAGATGTTCAAATCACATATTCTAAACACTGCAAAAAATAACATGTGGGACCATGAAAAACACAACGCAAAACATTAATAAGGAAAATAATAAGTTGGTGGAACGCCAAGGAAAAGACAGCTGTAAAAGACAAACACGAGAAGCATAAATATTGGGTGAAAAGCAAAGAGGATCATGATTACATCGAATATAGAATAGCAAGAAGACACACGAATAGAAAAAAATCTGGAAGGGATATGGAGAAACCCTAAATAAAAACTACATAGAGGCAACTAGAGACTTCTACAAAAATATAAGTGCAATGAGAACCAGATGAAAACCCGTTGACCCAACTGAAATAATTAACGGCGAAATAGGAAAACCAAAAAGTGAACAAAAACAAATCCTTAAAGGATGAAGACAGTACTTCGAATAGCTTCTCAACATTTCATCAGATGTCACCGGAATCCAAGAAGCTGACACAGATGCCATCGTAGAACTAGAACCAGGCATACTGGAAGAAGAAATTATAGAAGCTGTCAGATTAGCTGGATTGAATAAATCACCGGGACAAGATAAATTACCAAATAAACTAATTACATCAGCAAGAGAGGTAGGAACAGCATGGCTACATAGACTGTTTAACAATGTTTTGGTAGAAAAACAGACACCGCGAGACTGGGAAAGCGCCATAATTATTCCAATTTGGACGAACAAAGGCAGAAAGAGAGATTGCACACAATACATAGGCATGTCCATTTTGAATCACACTGGAAAAAATATTCTGCAAACTTCTAGAGAAAAGACTACGACCTGCAATAGAACCCAAGCTAAGTGAAACAGAACTTGGACTTCAGAATAGCAAAGGATGCACAAATGCCATCTTTGCTCCTAGACAAATCAATGGAATGTAATGAACCACCCTACTTAGCCTTTGCCGGCCGAGAAACGGTATTTGATAGAGTAGACAGTAATAAGCTGTGGGAAATCCGTAAACGATATGAAGTAAGTGCACATATAACAAACTTATGTAGACGTGTATACAACAACAGTGAATGTAAGGTAAGAATAAACGGAGGACTTTCGCAACCCTTCACAATAACATTCGGAGTACGAGAAGGTTGTGTCTTGTCCCTCCTCTTATTTATAACCTATATAGACAGCATATATAAAGAAACCAGCCAACAAAACACCGCATGACGAACAGAACACAGAAGAAGGACTAATGGCAAATTATACCATCAAAGAACTCCTATTTGCGGATGATCAAGCATTAATAGCAAAATCAGAAGCATAATTACAAGACCACATGAATAATATAAACGAAGTATGTGAGGGAATATAACATGAAAATTAGCATCATTAAAATAGAGGTAATGCCTAACTAAAGTTTAAAAAAAAAAAAAACTAATATAAATGAAAAGTCCCTGAAACAAGTAAAGGGATTCAAATATTTAGGAAGTATAATATCATCAAATGGAAAATCAGAAGACGAGACCGAAAATAGATGCAATAAAGCAACCCAACTCACTGGACAAATGACACCAATACTCAAGAACAAACAACAAATGGGGGATGCGTGGTCTCGAGGTATGGTGTACGCCTCGAGTGCTGGAGGTCCCGGGTTCATGCCCCTGTGAGGACCGGGATTTATTTCACGTGGACTTCTAGTAACAAAATTTGACCTGATCTCTGGGTAGTGAGATCGGACGCCCGTGTATATTGTTGCGCATGTAAAAAAATCCTTTGGCAGTTGGAAATCGAAAAATAGTAGCCTAACGGCGCTGCCCGGGCAAAATTTCGAGTTAAAAATCTACCCAAAGTATTTCAGGATCCTCGCCGGTGCTACGGAGTTCGTGCACTGGGCTGAGTTTCTCCAGACTCAGGTTTGAGTTAGGAGGAGAACGGAGCATTTATAGGTTAAACCGTGTGCCGTGCTGTTGATCCATCGACTAAACTATACAAAAGAACAAACACGTATCAATAGATACTAAAAAGTACTTTACAACAAGATCTTCCTACCAACTCTATGTTACCAATGCCAAACCTGGACAATGACAGAAAAAGAGAAAATACAAATCACAACAACAGAAATGAGATTCTTGAGAAGAATACTCAATGTATCAAGAAGACAGAAAATCAGAAATGAAGAAATCAGTACTACAGTGTGGGTTATAGATTTCATTTAAAAAAAACAGCTAGTAAAATGGTTTGGCCACATAACTAGATTACCAACTGACGGCATACCACAACAATCAATGATGTACAGACTAAATGGAGACAGTATAAGAGGCCTACAATGTAAACGATGGACAGAGGAAATAACAGAATCCTTGAGAATCACGTAATATGAGGCCTATAAACGGGCACTCTCCCGCTGTTTATACTTCACCTCGACACCGCAAGGTACAAGAGGAACAAGATGAACGAACGAACGTACGAATTTATTTTCAAAGGGTAACAAATTGGGCACGCCGGCCCGTCTTACATTCGGCCCTTTCAATCTCTCATCTTTCATTCATCAATTGTGAATGTTACATTCACATAGAAGAAACATTGAATTCTGCCCTTCTATGACTCTCTGTCATACACACATCATTCAAGGCTAACTGAGAACAGCAACAAAATAAAAGTTATGCATTATAAAGGCATGGGGACAATGCAAAAATCAATACTAGACGACTCAGTAATGTTAAAGAATGATGTGGCACTTGTTATTAGCTATGTGGAATATACTGGCCTGCCTAAAGGGGACTGGCTGTTATACTAAGGGGTTTATTACTATTATTATTTCTATTATTAAGGAGGAAGGTAATCCGTACTGAGACAGTGTTCGAATAACTTGCCACTATATGTATAGGGGCTGGTGATGTCTTTGATTTCTTGTGGAAGATTGTTCCACAGCTGAGCTGCAGAGTACGTTAAGCTTGTTTTGTATAAGTCTATCCTAGGCTTCGGAATGTGTAATATATTTAATAGTTTACTGTGTCTAGCATTATATTTAAACAATGGCCAAAGATAATTTGGGGCATTCCGATGAGATGAGATGGTTGACAATATTGTTAGAATGTACTTTATCCACATGATAGTCTAAGATTTAAAAGGAAGCACTTCTGTTTGCATAGCAACGACTGTAATAGCCTAATCAATAATGCGTCGATGTATTTGAGCAATCAATTATTGTTAATCGAATACTGTATACGATAAGTGTTCTCTTTACTGAGTCTATGATTGCTAATAATTAAATGTCCCGTGATGGCAGATGTCCACTTTTGATGACCGCCTGTCGACTACCCAGGGATTCCTGAAGATTTCTTTACTCTCTTGCCTACCCACACTAGTATATGCTCGGCTACTCAATATGCTAATTGTCTTCCCTTTCTACCTATTTTTAATTTGCTTGTCACTCACCCAGGAATTGATCAATGCCGCTTTTTTCACACGCTTGCTTTGAACTCAAGCGTAGTCCATACACACTATTGATAGTAGTGATGGACTGAATTTTGCGTGTGGGTTAGCTTTCCCTATTAAAAGTGTCCATCGCCATCAGACAAACCCACTCCGACTTCAGAGGTACGTATAATTAAGATCCCTAAGTCAAGGAATATAGGTCAACATTTTAGTCCAACTGTCCGTGTAGGCGTTGAATCGATTACCTCGGCATCAGCACACCAGATGTTTTAGAACACGCGTTCTTATCCATTCGGCCATGCAGATCTGCAGTAAATGCCACTTGATGTGGTGCACGGAGACGGTGTTCTTTTACAAGTGGAGAAGATATCCAGATGGGTCAGTAGCAAAGAATTGTCCACCTACTGCTGCTTTAAGTCGATCGAGTAAAGACGTGTCATGACGTCGTCCCCTCGAAACGTCAGCAGAAGAAGCACATGTAAAGACGCGTCAAGGCTTCGTCCTCTTGAAACGTCAGCAGAATAAGTACGTATAAAGAGTGTCGTTACGTCGTCGCTGGAGTTACGGAGTTCGTGCTTTGTGCGGCACTTTCGGCGGGTCACCCTGCGGAAAGAGACCGAGCATTGTGGGATACAACCTGGGACAATGAAGTCTTTCAGGTGACTGCCGATTCCATCGACGGTAATCTACTTTTCGTGGAGGACTTTTGTGTTGGCATTCTGGAGGCGGCATTATGCACAATGTACCCGTGCGGGCTTTTGGCTTGCCGAGACTCCTGTCTGTTCCACTTTTTACATTGTGCAGTCAAGAGAATTTTGTATGATATTAACTGACACAGGAACGGAGCATAATACGGATGACCCGTTGCTGTGAAGTTGGAACCGCGACAAACTAACGGACTTGGACAGGCATTTTGTCGGTTTTCTATCCCTAGCCTGTGGCTGTCTCCAGTCGTCTTACAGTTCTTTCATCAGTGCGTGTTTGATGTTTGTGCACTGACGAATGCTTTAGCCGCAACGTCATTTTTTTTTTCAATTATGATTATATTCTAGTGAAGCTGACCTATTCTACTCCTTGTTTCCATTGATTCACTCATTGGTTTGTGCAATGCTTTACTGCAGTTTAAAAAATTTCATTTCTCATCGTTGCCTACAAAGTAACTTCCCTTGATCTGTCCGACACGAGAGACCTTGCCAGTAGCTGTGCTACCGTCGGCATATCTCTTGGGGTCAGCCAAACACTCATGGCCTCCTACCACTGCACAGTACAGACACAGCACCGATAATTATATATTACTACGCTTCAAAATATTGCCGCCTCTCATTTTCAAGTTCAGAATTAAACAAGAAAATAAATTGATCAAACAAAGGGACACCGTGAGGGTTGTAGAGGAATAATGCTGATGTTGTACATGAATAATTTTGTTGTTGTGGAGGAATAATGCTTTTGTCGGAGCCTGGGAACATATTCAGCGGGATCGTTCTGTAAGAGATTAAGAGAGGCCATTGACAAACAGCTAAGCGATGAACAGGCAGGCTGTAGATCAACTAGGAGAACTATTATTGGACTAATAGTTCTCCCAGCAATTCAAAATCAACACTAATACATGTGGTACAATACTTCTTCTCATCAACATATTGTATTATGTTGATAAGCGTGGAAGGTTATGTTTCGCCATCTCACACGATCACCAGAGTCATGGATCAGCTCCGTGTTCTTGTCTCAACCATACCACGTGGCCAAGCCATCTAGGTATTTACTTCTCTGTCTTCCCCTTGTTCCTTTCCTCTCAATCTTGCCACTTGTCACCAAGTTCTTCAGTTCATTTCTTTTCGTAACGTGGCCAAAAACATGGTGACTTCTCCACGTGTAATTGCTCTAATCAGTTTGCTGCTTTCATTCGTTTCTTGTAGGACTTGCTCATTGGTTTTTCAGTCTGTCCATGATATTGTGACAAATTAGATGATTGACAGAGGACCTAATTAATAGTGTTCTCTGGAGATATATCTTGAATAATAAATAACAAGATAAAGGATATGATTTAGCACGTTTTGTCTAGAGGTCACTCAAATGAGCTAATCATTCCCGCAATAGCCTTTTTGGAGAACCACTTTTCTTTGGCTCAAACCCCCACTGTGAGACCACTATGTATCTACACAGAAATTTATAAAAGAAGTAAAAGGTTCCTCAAGACCAAAAGAAGATCTGGACTCTTCGCCTCTGTACAACTGAGGATCCATCTCTCTCATTATAATGTTGCCAGTGTGCTATTCGTCCGTCACATTAGATCTTCCTTTCTTTATTTTGTCAGTGTGACCTATATCAGTTTTGTCCAACTGCTTTGGGACTGTAGGATTCAGTTTTTGTAGACAAACTCAACAATACTGTACATTACATCTGTTTGACAAGACATCTACATGACAGTTTCTTGACAAAAGTGGGACATACATTCACAAGGAATTGGGTACACCAGCCATTGTACAAGACTTACATCATAAGAGATACTTGACAACATCTATACAAGACTTTTCACAATATGTATAATCAACCACAGCACTTAAGACAGTCACCAGAGACAACACTTGACAGCAACTGTACAAGAAATTCACTGGGGACATGTACTTAAAACACTGATTCATTAAATACACAATTTATTGAGCTGATGGTGAGTCGCGTGATGACCATTGTTTCATCTCCTGACATGTCAACACCTCAATAATTACATTGAAAATGTATAAAATATGCCACACATGCATGTAGATAAACATGATACAACACCTCCCCTTTTACTCCACCACCCAATAACTAACTCTCCTCCTCCTCTCTAATATCTAACTACACCACTCCGTTACAGTATCTGTATCTATCATCATTTTCTGTCTCTGGGGAAGGTTATGAAATCCTATCATGGAAAAACTTAAGGGAGGAACTACTGTTCTGGGTCTGTTGAATCCTTTTATCATCAGCATTGATGTTGGACGAGCTCCAGTTAGCAGATTTCCCACAAGTTCCATGGCAGCCTCATTCCTCTGGAAGACAAGATTTTGTATGATGATACGGTACTGTCTCTCACTGTTGACCAGACTGCTGGTGAAAGCTGACACTGGGTTCTTCGGATGGTTGAGGATAGCACTCTCCTGACATTGGGAGATGTATACTCGGTACATGCAGAACATGACTTGTCGAAGAGACCCAGAGATAGGAACAACATCCAATATATTGCAGCCCCTCAGTCAGTCTAATCTCACCTACACTTCAAGTCTTCATTCTTAAACACTGTGTGAGCACCAGGCTGGAGATTAACCAAGACAAGTCCTAGACAAACCATCCCATGCCTTAGTCATTTCACACGGTTCATTGAATGAGGTTAACACCCAACGACTTGTTGTTTAGTTCTCAGATGAGATATGATCACTGAAGTCTTCGGAACTGTTTATCTCCCTGTTTTTATATCCAGCTGTTTGAGAGCTGAGCTGAAAGCCTCTAAGAAATTCCCATATTGTGGGTTCTAGAAGATTTCACTTATAGAGAGTTGGTTCTGGATTCTGGGACTTCTGGTTAGTTGTCCCAGATGATATATATGAAAGGCCTCTCCACCATCATCTTGTTCTCTGTCAATATACAAAATGGCACAACATCTCTTTACATTTGTTAAAAGATGATGTTATCATACATTAACATACACAGATGGAAATGGGGAGGTTAAGGGATGGTGTTAACCAAACACACCTCTCCTTGTTTGATGATGCAGTGTATTTCACTCTGATGTACTGTGGGTGATATGTGTTCAATTGACCCTTATCTGTGGTAATCACAAGACTATATGCTGAGACAGGGTAGCTTAACACAATTACAAGCATTTATGTGGTCTAAGTTCCACCATGTTTGAACCACAGTAGACCTGGGCACAAGGAGGACCAGACACAGTACAGCAAGCATCATGAACAAGCATTGTGACATAGCAACATGGGACAGGCATTGTGAAGGGAAATGGAAAATAGGCATTTACAACTGCAATATGCAATAGGTATTAACTAATGGCATTTACCAAATTAGCAGCCCAAACATCACTTCCAATGGCTGTCATGTTGGTGCATGAATGTCCTATTCCATATACACTTACACAGCAATGCCAGACCTCACCCCTTTTTCACCAGACTTGTCTCACAGGTACATCATCATCATCATCATGTGCTCTTTCCCCACTGAGTAATGTCCACAGTAGGTAACAGAAGCTCAATTGCATAGCAATTGTTCACATATGCACCAAAGCACATGTTTAGTCCTTGTAAATTTGCATGAGCCATACATTATATTCAGCCAACTAAGACACAGGTTCACACACCTATGGTTCTCTTAAGAACTAGTTTATATGAACCAACCAACAGTAGAGGTACCAGTGTAATGCTGCAGATAGAAATGGTATTCTCTTGAGCGTATAGCCACCAGGCTTCGCATGAACTTAGCAATTCTGGCGTGCCACACACAACCTGCTTACATATGGATATTGAAGTATCTTTCTTTCTACTAATGTGAGAGGCTACTTATCAAAGCACCAGCTCATTCACTCCAACATTCTCAGCGTTTTACAAAGGAACTTGTACATGTTTACATCACTCATTCCAATTCAGACTGCCATATATTAACTCGCGAGAGCAAAGGTACAGTTGATTTAAGAATGAGTCATCCTAGGCATGAAGAATGCACAAGGGGTTTGGGTTTGCGAATTTGCATGAGTGTACTATACATTCATCAAGCATACGCAACCAGTCATAACAAGGGATTGATATGCACTTGGAGTATACAGCGTGAAAGACATGTCAAGGTTGAAGAAGCAGTATCCAGAATACTGGCGCACAGAAGTTCTGTTTTTCACTTTCACATTTTATTCATAAAATACTCATATATACTTCTCTTTCGTTCACTAGGCATCCACAAAATTAAAGTATGTTTTAAAGTGGTACCTGTTGTCCAGAGAACAATATATTATAGAATCTTTCAGGGCATTGTTGGGTCATCACATCACAAACTAGCGACCGCTCCTGGTGGAATCCCGCGTCTAACTAATTGGATATTCATATGTGGCCCCGTGAACAGCGTGGGCTCATTACTTATTAGCCAATGAAAAAGGAAGCGCATACAGCTGCCCTCCCCCAACTCGTTCTGGAACATTCGATCTAAGAATAGCCCTTATATTTGGGATGGTCCCCGTTCAGACTTAAAGTATTTTTATGAATGTGTCGGGCTGGGAATGTGGGGTTCTGTTCCATCATGTTACAGATATTCTTTTCATTTTCCTCATAAACCACATTTCCACTGCCATTAGATATTTTTCGGTTTCCTTCTCCTAGCGACACTATCCATACTAATAGACCAATAGTTCTCCTAACAATACAACATCGCCACTAATAGACCAATAGTTCTCCTAACAATACAACATCGCCACTAATAGACCAATAGTTCTCCTAACAATACAACATCGCCACTAATAGACCAATAGTTCTCCTAACAATACAACATCGCCATTAATAGACCAATAGTTCTTCTAACAATACAACATCAACACTAATAGTCCAATAGTTCTCCTAATAATACAACATCAACACTAATAGTCCAATAGTTCTCCTAACAATACAACATCAACACTAATAGACCAATAGTTCTCCTAACAATACAACATCAACACTAATAGTCCAATAGTTCTCATAATAATACAACATCAACACTAATAGTCCAATAGTTCTCCTAACAATACAACATCAACACTAATAGACCAATAGTTCTCCTAACAATACAACATCAACACTAATAGTCCAATAGTTCTCCTAATAATACAATATCGCCACTAATAGTCCAATAGTTCTCCTAACAATACAGCATCAACACTAAATAGACCAATAGTTCTCCTAACAATACAACATCAACACTAATGGACCAATAGTTCTCCTAACAATACAACATCAACACTAATGGACCAATAGTTCTCCTAACAATACAACATCAACACTAATGGACCAATAGTTCTCCTAACAATACAGCATCAACACTAATGGACCAATAGTTCTCCTAACAATACAACATCAACACAAATAGACCAATAGTTCTCCTAACAATACAACATCAACACTAATGGACCAATAGTTCTCCTAACAATACAACATCAACACTAATGGACCAATAGTTCTCCTAACAATACAACATCAACACTAATGGACCAATAGTTCTCCTAACAATACAACATCAACACTAATGGACCAATAGTTCTCCTAACAATACAACATCAACACTAATAGACCAATAGTTCTCCTAACAATACAACATCAACACTAATAGACCAATAGTTCTCCTAACAACACAGCATCAACACTAATGGACCAATAGTTCTCCTAACAATACAGCATCAACACTAATGGACCAATAGTTCTCCTAACAATACAACATCAACACTAATAGACCAATAGTTCTCCTAACAATACAACATCAACACTAATGGACCAATAGTTCTCCTAACAATACAACATCAACACTAATAGACCAATAGTTCTCCTAACAATACAACATCAACACTAATGGACCAATAGTTCTCCTAACAATACAACATCAACACTAATGGACCAATAGTTCTCCTAACAATACAACATCAACACTAATAGTCCAATAGTTCTCCTAATAATACAATATCGCCACTAATAGACCAATAGTTCTCCTAACAATACAACATCAACACTAATAGTCCAATAGTTCTCCTAACAATACAGCATCAACACTAAATAGACCAATAGTTCTCCTAACAATACAGCATCAACACTAATGGACCAATAGTTCTCCTAACAATACAACATCAACACTAATAGTCCAATAGTTCTCCTAACAATACAACATCAACACTAATGGACCAATAGTTCTCCTAACAATACAACATCAACACTAATAGTCCAATATTTCTCCTAATAATACAACATCAACACTAATAGACCAATAGTTCTCCTAACAATACAACATCAACACTAATAGACCAATAGTTCTCCTAACAATACAACATCAACACTAATAGACCAATAGTTCTCCTAACAATACAACATCAACACTAATAGTCCAATAGTTCTCCTAATAATACAACATCAACACTAATAGTCCAATAGTTCTCCTAACAATACAACATCAACACTAATAGACCAATAGTTCTCCTAACAATACAACATCAACACTAATAGTCCAATAGTTCTCCTAATAATACAATATCGCCACTAATAGTCAATAGTTCTCCTAACAATACAGCATCAACACTAAATAGACCAATAGTTCTCCTAACAATACAGCATCAACACTAATGGACCAATAGTTCTCCTAACAATACAACATCAACACTAATAGTCCAATAGTTCTCCTAACAATACAACATCAACACTAATGGACCAATAGTTCTCCTAACAATACAACATCAACACTAATAGTCCAATAGTTCTCCTAATAATACAACATCAACACTAATGGACCAATAGTTCTCCTAACAATACAACATCAACACTAATAGTCCAATAGTTCTCCTAATAATACAACATCAACACTAATGGACCAATAGTTCTCCTAACAATACAACATCAACACTAATAGTCCAATAGTTCTCCTAACAATACAACATCAACACTAATGGACCAATAGTTCTCCTAATAATACAATATCGCCACTAATAGTCCAATAGTTCTCCTAACAATACAGCATTAACATTAATAGTCCATTAGTTCTCCAGAAAAAAAAGAAAAAAAAACAGGAAACTTCCATAAATGCAGAACTGACACATAGCGCTCTGGTACTGGGCTCACCCAAGGAATCGTCACGCCCTGATCATGGCTGCTTGTCCTCACTTCCGTATATTGGGTCTCCCATAAATCACAAGCTGCGCGCTCGGAGACTACAAGGCGCAGCCTGCAGATGTTGAAGACGACGACACAACGACGATGACGATGATGATGATGATGATGATGATGATGATGATGATGATGATGATGATGATGATGATGATACACGACAAGCAGCGCTCTCGGACACTCCAGGACGCTTCCGGCAGATGTGGAAGATGATGACCCGTATACAATGAGCGGTTGCGTCAGACTTCCCACCTAATGAATTTGTTAGTGCAATAATTATGCCACCAGTTGGTGGCCACTTGGATACTTGTGCCACCCATACGCCTGTAGCTTGCCATGTGGCAACCCATGGGTGATTAGGATATATCCTTCAATTTTGAGAAACACGCACATGGGGCATGGTTTTCTCTCACAGCACAGGTAGATGACATGTGGTGGGCATTTAAACCCAGTTGTCAATTAGTTGGGTTGTCGCTTGGTGGATATTTGAACCCAGTTGTCATTTAGTTGGGTTGTCGCTCGGTGGATATTTGAACCCAGTTGTCATTTAGTTGGGTTGTCGCTCGGTGGACATTTGAGCCCAGTTGTCATTTAGTTGAGTTGTTGCTTGGTGGACATTTGATCCTGTCATTTATTAGGAATCAATTACGGCGGACATTAGAACCCAGATCTCACTTAGGCGGTGTGTACCTTCCACAGACATTATTTACACGTGCGCTGGAGGGTGCAAGAATGTTTATGATGGCCGCGTCTCCAGGAGACACTAACTCCGAGATCACCTGTCAGGTCGGATTAGGCCAACGCTGATCATTTGCCCTTGGTGTACGGCGTGGATGAATGGCACAAGTCTGGCAGGGGGGTCCCGTAAAACTGGCACAGAGTTGGCTGACACCCGAGGTGTAGTCCAGGGTGTCAATGCGCACCCATCACAACGGGCTTAACCTTTCCCCTATCTGTGACTGACGTCAAAGAACCACGTGACATGTTTCAAGTCTGTCTGTCTGTCTGTCTGTCTGTCTGCCTGCCTGTCTGTCTGTCTGTCTGTCTGTCTGTCTGTCTGTCTGTCTGTCTGTCTACAGAAAGATCAGAGATCAGACAGACAGATTGACTGCCCAATTTGTTACCCATTGAAAATAAAATTTGTCTGTCTGTCTGTCTGTCTGTCTGTCTGTCTGTCTGTCTGTCTGTCTGTCTGTCTGTCTGTCTGTCTGTCTGTCTGTCTGTCTGTCTGTCTGTCTGATCTGTCTACCCGCCTACCTACAGACAGACTAACAGACATACATACGTACATACCTGCACTGCCTATTCCTGTATGTGAACAGGAAATCAACGAGACATAGATACTGGTACAAAGACATGACTATTAAGTCAGTCCCGGTACAGGCAGGCAGGCCTGTAGTATTGATCCAGGCGTTTAGTGCCTGGATGTGCAGCGACCGGCGCTGCCTGACAAAAACAATCATTGTCTGCCTTGTTTCACGTTGCCGATCTATTTCCAGCTGTGATATTCATCCGCGCTTCAATACAACATTATATTTTTGGTATTCTTAAAAAACCCGAGTGCGTTGCTGGTTGCTCGCCGTTCGATGTTGTCTTGTGTCAGGCTGGTTTTGTCTCGGCAAATTCCAGGCAGTTTGTGGGTGATTATTTCTGAGTCACCCAAGCTAATGGAGGGATTCTACTATCGGGAAGAAGACGTTCGACATTTGAAGGATCGGCTTCCCTGCACACGGCAACCGGCTTGAGCTCCAGTCTCCTGCTATAGATCGTTAAGGATCAAGGGGACCTGGCGAACAACATGCCATGGGGCCGTTGTCTCCAGGAGCTGTGTGTTGTGTTTTCCTTGAGCATGTCCACCCAGCCAATGAAAGCTTGTGATGCACAGGTTCCCAGCTAATAACAGTTAATGAGACGGAGCTTCCTAACCAATGAAAGCTAATGAGGCAGAGCTTGCTAACCAATGAAAGCTAATTAGACAGCGCTTCCTAACCAACGAAAGCTAATGAGACAGCGTTTCCTAACCAATAAAAGCTAATGAGACAGTGCTTCCTAGCCAATGAAAGCTAATGAGACAACGCTTCCTAACCAATGAAAGCTAATGAGAGAGCTTCTGTGCTAGTGAAAGAAAGACCGTGTGACAGAAATTCTCAGCCAGTGAAGGCAAATAGTGCATAACTTCATAGCCAATTAATGCCGGTCATACAGAACTTCCCAACCAATGAAAGCTAATGATGAAGATCATCCCAGCCAATGAAAGCTAATGATGAAGATCATCCCAGCCAATGAAAGCTAATGATGAAGATCATCCCAGCCAATGAAAGCTAATGATGAAGATCATCCCAGCCAATGAAAGCTAATGATGAAGATCATCCCAGCCAATGAAAGCTAATGATGAAGATCATCCCAGCCAATGAAAGCTAATGATGAAGATCATCCCAGCCAATGAAAGCTAATGATGAAGATCATCCCAGCCAATGAAAGCTAATGATGAAGATCATCCCAAATGAAAGTTAACACCAAGTGATAGACCTACAAGATGTGATGGACCTACAACATGTGATGGACTTACAACATGTGATGGACCAACAAAGTGTGATGGACCTACAACATATGATGGACCTACAACATGTGATGGACTTACAACATGTGATGGACCTACAACATGTGATGGACCTACAACATGTGATGGACTTATAATATGTGATGGACCTACAACATGTGATGGACCTACATCATGTGAGGGACCTACAATATATGATGTTGCAAGTAGCGGAGACGCCACACAACCACACTATGTTGCAAATAGCGGAGATGCCACACATTCACACCATGTTGCAAGTAGCGGAGATGCCACATAATCACACTATGTTGTAAGTAGCGGAGATGCTACATAATCACACAATGTTGAAAGTAGCGGAGATGCCACATAATCACACTATGTTGTAAGTAGCGGAGATGTCACACAACCACACGGTGTTGCAAGTAGCGGAGATGCCACACATTCACACCATGTTGCAAGTAGCGGAGATGCCACATAATCACACCATGTTGCAAGTAGCGGAGATGCCACATAATCACACTATGTTGTAAGTAGCGGAGATGCCACATAATCACACTATGTTGTATGTAGCGGAGATGCCACATAATCACATAATGTTGCAAGTAGTGGAGATGCCACATAATCACACTATGTTGTAAGTAGCGGAGATGTCACATAATCACACTATGTTGTAAGTAGCGGAGATGCCACATAATCACACCATGTTGCAAGTAGCTGAGATGCCACATAATCACACTATGTTGTAAGTAGCGGAGATGTCACATAATCACACTATGTTGCAAGTAGCGGAGATGCCACACAATCACACTATGTTGCAAGTAGCGGAGATGCCACACAACCACACGATGTTGCAAGTAGCCGAGATGCCACATAATCACACTATGTTATAAGTAGCGGAGATGCTGTCGCGAGTTAAATAAACTTGTTAGTTGCGACCGATGACAACCAAGCCCGACATTGGTTTGCAAACACAATAGACCCTGTGATGTTGAACCAACTGAGGAAAATACGTCGTACAGACTGTCTGCACCTGGTCGACATTGGTGTATGGTATCTAAGTGAGTCACGTCGCGTTGTCTACACACGGTCGACAGTTTGTTGACAGGTTGTTCGAGAGACGTGTACTGGCGACATCTGTCTACGAAGCGGGAGTTGGCGGTTGAAAGTGATGGACAGAGTGTCTGCTAGAGGTCGGAAGGATTCTGTCAGATGTGAGGGAAAGGTCTCTGGCTCACAGACAGCCAGGCTATTTGTTGGATGAGACAAAGAACTACCCAGATGAAAGGAAACTTGACAGCTAATTGACTCCGGTTAGTCTAGAAACAGGAGGACAAAGCCAGATTCTGGACTGATTGGCGTCTGGACTTTTGGTGACGTCACTCAAGCACCCATATAAAACCCAGTGTAGTAAACAAGTGGAGGGAGTTGGGAATAACATTCTGAAGTGTTGAGATCGGTGCATTATTCCGAGTTGTGTTATATGAGAGGGACTAGACTGTCTTAGTGGTGATAGTTATCCTCGGACATAGATCCAATCGGATTGCCTAGTTTCTCGAGTAACAACTAGAATGGGCATATGGCTCAATTTCCAGGTCCACGTATGTGTGCTGTGATTTTCAGTGGTGGGACTAACACAAATTTAGAAGATGATCGCTCAGAATCTGAAGACAGAGGTTGCTGAGAGGCCGCTACATAGGGCTTATACCCAAGTTGGTTTGCGGGAACCTGGCTTCTGCTGAGCAGGACATGTTGATGAGATTGATGTTTAGCCAAGTGATAGATGTATCAATGAACAGTCAGAACATTGTATAATTTATACTGTTATCCAGAACAGTAAGATTGTGGTGTTAATATGAGGAATATTTAGAACCAGTGACTCTAGATCCATTAAGATTTCTCCAATAACAGTGACAATAGGTTTAGAATTTCCTGATTAACAATTCTTTAAATAACAGAGGAAATTCATAGTGGGAATGAGATTGAAGACTCTCATTAGACAGTGTTTTGTCAGGGGTGTCCAAGCATCCTAGTGGTTCCAGAGACAACGGAGGAAGTCTTCACGTGACCGCAGGAGCATCACCTGGGTGAGGCTACTTGTATGGGATACATGGTGCTGGTGTGTTGGCAGCACAGGGATGCAAATGACTATACTCTTGAACACTGATCTGAGTCTATAGACACTTTAGAGTACACGTCACACATTCCACACCTTACACACACACACACACACACTTCTCCTACATATACTCTTTGCTTTAATAAATTTCTTGTTTTTATTTGTTGAAGCGAGAGTTGTCAAGTATGTTATGTTGGGGAAGAATGAGAGGGGGCATGATCCAGGGGTGAGTAAGAGTGAGAGGAAGGTGTCTTCAGATTGAGGGAGTGTTGTGGACGGAGTCTGCTGGATATCTCCAGAATAGAGATATGGAATTAAAACACATGTGGGTGTTGATTCCCTTCACTCCAGGGACGACACTAAAGTGGTAAAGAAGAACAAGTAACTACTACTACATTCATTCTTTACACACACACGACAGATGCCACACAATCACACTATGTTGTAAGTAGCGGAGATGCCACATAATCACACTATGTTGTAAGTAGCGGAGATGCCACATAATCACACCATGTTGTAAATAGCGGAGCTGCCACATAATCACACTATGTTGTAAGTAGCGGAGATGCCACATAATCACACGATGTTGTAAGTTGCGGAGACGTCACACAATTACACTATGTTGTAAGTAGCGGAGATGCCACATAATCACACTATGTTGTAAGTAGAGGAGATGCCACACAATCACACTATGTTGTAAGTAGCGGAGATGCCACACAATCACACTATGTTGTAAGTAGCGGAGATGCCACACAATCACACTATGTTATAAGTAGCGGAGATGCCACATAATCACACTATGTTGTAAGTACCGGAGATGCCACATAATCACACTATGTTATAAGTAGCGGAGATGCCACACAATCACACTATGTTGTAAGTAGCGGAGATGTCACATAATCACATCATGCTGTAAGTAGCGGAGATGCCACATAATCACACGATGTTGTAAGTAGCGGAGACGTCACACAATCACATCAAGCTGTAAGTAGCGGAGATGCCACATAATCACACGATGTTGTAAGTAGCGGAGACGCCACACAATCACACGATGTTGCAAGAAGCGGAGATGCCACACAACCACACGGACACACAAACAAATATTGACGGAGTAAATCAGACAGCTGCGCACGTTCCAGTCAATAGAATTATTGTCTTTATGAAAGGAACAAAACTTGCCAGCGAAACACTCAACAACAATTGAGGGGAATAAACCAAATATCTCAGTAAAACTCATCAGGGCTCGTGAGTTATCAAGGACAGCATTTGGTAGTCTCCGTGACCTAGTAGTTCAGCCACTCGCCAGCGCTCCGAAGGTTGTGGGTTCAATGCAGGACTTCCCCATTCAGTTCACTGAGTGTCATGTGCTCAGAGACTCCTGGGGGTCGTTGCTGCAGCTTCGAGGTTGGCGCTTTGTGCGACGCTTTCGGCAGCTCGCCCTTGCGGAAAGAGATCGAGCCATGTGGGACAAAACCCGGTGCTATGAAGTCGACCCTGTCACATTTACCTCCACCAGCACCATTTTTAAAGGAAAACAGATCCGTGGAAGCTTGGACATTGAACACGCAATTAGAAAGCCCAATAGAGGCCCTGGAGATGTGACATACAGAAGAATATGTTGTATTTCATGGAAACGAAAACAATCAAATGCAAAGCTTCTTGAAAAATTGGAAATGAAAAGAAAGTTGATTTAAAAAAATGTATAAGAGGCAAGTGAAATATTTCGGCTACGTTACAAGACAACACTCTTATAAAAACCATACTGGAGGGCACGGTTGAGGGCAAGCGAGCAAGAAGCAGAGCAAGAGATGGACCAACAAACAGTGTTGGAGATCCATTGCGGCCAACCTTTAGTCCCCATTTTGTCCAATGTCTGCTGTACAGTAACCACCCTCCTCAATCATGGCCTTTAACTGTGCAGGGAAACGCTCTACAGCTGCAGTATCAGCACTCACCGCTTCACCTGTTGTCTGGATGTTGTGCAGGTGTGAACGTTTCTTAAAGCACTCAAACCAACCATGACTCGCTCCAACACTATCATCAGCACTACTAGTACTCTTCTCAGCCGCTTTCTTAGCTAGATCTTCATAGAGAGACTTTGCTTTCTCTTTGATAACCATTTTTCTCACAGGCATATTCCGTTGGTTCTGGTCTTCAATCCAGACAGCCAGTAGAGCTTCAATGTTCTCCATAAGAGTACTTCTGGTACGAGTAATCTTGGAAGCACTCAAAGGGGTTACGTTTCTGGCACCCTTTTTGATTGTATCAGCACCTGCATGAATTGTCCTTACCGTGGTTGGAGGTAAGCCATGAATTTCACCGATATCAACAGCCCGATCGCCAGCCTCAAACGACGAAATGTAGCCACGTAAAGTGAAGTTAGTCCCTTATGTGAGAACAACGTTATAGCGAAACGACGTAAAGCGAAGCTACGTATAGCGGGGCCTTCCAGTACGGCCATATGACTACTGCATACTGTATGACTACTACTGTACGACTACTACTGTATGACAACTGCTGTATGACTACTACATAGGTATGACTACTACTATATGACTGCTACTGTATGACTACTACTATATGATTACTACTGTATGACTGCTACTGTATGACTACTACTATATGATTACTACTGTATGATTACTACTATATGACTACTACTATATGACTACCACTATATGACTACTACTGTACGACTACTACTATATGACTGCTACTGTATGACTACTACTATATGACTACTACTATATGACTGCTACTGTATGACTACTACTATATGACTGCTACTGTATGACTACTACTATATGACTACTACTATATGACTGCTACTGTATGACTACTACTATATGACTACTACTATATGACTACTACTGTATGACTACTACTATACGACTACTACTATATGACTGCTACTGTATGACTACTACTATATGACTACTACTATATGACTACTACTATATGACTACTACTATATGATAACTACTGTATGACTACTACTGTACGACTACTACTATATGACTGCTACTGTATGACTACTACTATATGACTACTACTATATGACTGCTACTGTATGACTACTACTATATGACTACTACTATATGATTACTACTGTATGACTACTACTATATGACTACTACTATATGACTACTACTGTATGACTACTACTGTATGACTACTACTATATGACTACTACTATATGACTACTACTATATGACTACTACTATATGACTACTACTGTATGACTACTACTGTACGACTACTACTATATGACTGCTACTGTATGACTACTACTATATGACTACTACTATATAACTACTACTATATGACTACTACTGTACGACTACTACTATATGACTACTACTGTACGACTACTACTATATGACTGCTACTGTATGACTACTACTGTATGACTACTACTATATGACTACTACTATATGACTACTACTATATGACTACTACTATATGACTACTACTGTACGACTACTACTATATGACTGCTACTGTATGACTACTACTATATGACTACTACTATATGACTACTACTGTATGACTACTACTATATGACTACTACTATATGACTACTACTATATGATTACTACTATATGATTACTACTATATGACTACTACTTTATGACTACTACTATATGACTACTACTATATGACTACTACTATATGATTACTACTATATCACTACTACTATATGACTACTACTATATGACTACTACTGTATGACTACTACTGTACGACTACTACTATATGACTGCTACTGTATGACTACTACTATATGACTACTACTATATGACTGCTACTGTATGACTACTACTATATGACTACTACTATATGACTACTACTATATGACTACTACTATATGACTGCTACTGTATGACTACTACTTTATGACTACTACTATATGACTACTACTATATGACTACTACTATATGACTACTACTATATGACTACTACTGTACGACTACTACTATATGACTGCTACTGTATGACTACTACTATATGACTACTACTATATGACTACTACTGTATGACTACTACTAAATGACTACTACTATATGACTACTACTATATGATTACTACTATATGACAACTACTATATGATTACTACTATATGACTACTACTATATGACTACTACTATATGACTACTACTATATGACTGCTACTGTATGACTACTACCATATGACTGCTACTGTATGACTACTACTGTATGACTACTACTGTACGACTACTACTATATGACTGCTACTGTATGACTACTACAATATGACTACTACTGTATAACTACTACTGTATGACTACTACTATATGACTGCTACTGTACGACTACTACTATATGACGGCTACTGTATGACTACTTCTATATGACTGCTACTGTATGACTACTACTATATGACTGCTACTGTACGACTACTACTATATGACTGCTACTGTATGACTACTACTATATGACTGCTACTGTATGACAACTACTATATGACTGCTACTGTATGACTACTACTATATGACTACTACTATATGACTACTACTGTATGACTACTGCTATATGACTACAACTATATGATTACTACTATATGACTACTACTATATGACTACTACTATATGACTACTACTGTATGACTACTACTATATGACTACAACTATATGATTACTACTATATGACTACTACTATATGACTACTACTATATGACTACTACTATATGATTACTACTATGTGATTACTACTGTATGACTACTACTATATGACTACAACTATATTACTACTATATGACTACTACTGTATGACTACTACTATATGACTACAACTATATGATTACTACTATATGACTACTACTATATGATTACTACTGTATGACAACAACTATATGACTACTACTATATGACTACTACTGTATGACTACTACTGTATGATTACTACTATATGACTACAACTATATGACTACTACTATATGATTACTACTATATGACTACTACTATATGATTACTACTATATGATTACTACTATATGACTACTACTAAATGACTACCACTATATGGTTACTATTATATGACTACTACTATATGATTACTACTATATGACTACTACTATATGGCTACTACTCTATGACTACTACTAAATGACTACTACTATATGACTACTACTATATGACTACCACTATATGACTACTACTAAATGACTACTGCTATATTGCTACTACTGTATGACTACTACTAAATGACTACTGCTATATTGCTACTACTGTATGACTACTACTATATGACTACCACTATATGACTACTACTAAATGACTACTACTATATGACTACCACTATATGACTACTACTAAATGACTACTACTAAATGACTACCACTATATGACTACTACTAAATGACTACTACTATATGACTACCACTATATGACTACTACTAAATGATTACTACTATATGACTACCACTATATGACTACTACTAAATGACTACTACTATATGACTACCACTATATGACTACTACTAAATGACTACTACTATATGACTACCACTATATGACTACTACTAAATGACTACTGCTATATTGCTACTACTGTATGACTACTACTATATGACTACCACTATATGACTACTACTAAATGACTACTACTATATGACTACCACTATATGACTACCACTATATGACTACCACTAAATGACTACTACTATATGACTACCACTAAATGACTACTACTATATGACTACCACTAAATGACTACTACTATATGACTACCACTATATGACTACCACTACATGACTACTACTATATGACTACCACTATATGACTACCACTATATGACTACCACTAAATGACTACTACTATATGACTACCACTATATGACTACTACTAAATGATTACTACTATATGACTACCACTATATGACTACTACTAAATGACTACTACTATATGACTACCACTATATGACTACTACTGTATGACTACTACTATATGACTACCACTATATGACTACTACTAAATGACTACTACTATATGACTACCACTATATGACTACTACTAAATGACTACTACTATATGACTACCACTATATGACTACTACTAAATGACTACTACTATATGACTACCACTATATGACTACTACTAAATGACTACTACTATATGACTACCACTATATGACTACTACTAAATGACTACTACTATATGACTACCACTATATGACTACTACTAAATGACTACTGCTATATGCGTACCACTATATGACTACTACTAAATGACTACTGCTATATTGCTACTACTGTATGACTACTACTAAATGACTACTGCTATATTACTACTACTGTATGACTACTACTAAATGACTACTGCTATATTGCTACTACTGTATGACTACAACTATATGCCTTCTACTACTATATAGCTACTATTCTATTACTTCTACTGTAGGCCTGCTATGTGACTACTACTTTGACTACTACTATATGACTACCACTATATAACTACTACTCGATGACTACTAAGACTACTACGATGGCTATTACTATAACTACTACTATATGACACGGAAGTTACCTTTTATTATAGTCCTCCTCAAGTCATACAAAGAAATGAAAACAATGACACATTTCACAATACAGGTACATCTCCACATAAACACGCTGAAAACGGTTGTACTGGGAAACTCGAGTGAGAGAAATGTCCAAGAAGTTGGTAGTGGAATGAGTACACACTGTAGGTGGTGATCGATTTATGCTCGCCTACATCCTCGGCTCGCGGGCATGCTCGGGAACATGGTTGTCCGAGGCCAGATCGAGAGATGAATTATCCGCCTGTCTGTGTTACACACACCAGATGTAGATGGTGATTGTCGTATGTGCAAGCTGGTGTGTGTGTGTTGGTCTTCTTGTCTTCTGTGTGTTGGTTGTCTTGTCTTCTGTGTGTTGTATTCATGTCGTCTGCCGCCTGGTTTCGTGCGGCTGGGTTCTTGTGTCTGTGTGCTGGTGTTCTTGTGTATGTGTTCTGTGTTCTTGTGTGTGTGCAAGTGTTCTTGTGTTCTATATTCTTGTGTTATTGTGTTATGTGTGCTGGTGTTCTTGTGTTCTGTGTGATGGTGTTTTTGAGTCTGTTTGTTGTGTTCTTGTGTTCTGTGAGCTACTGTTCTTCTGTTCTTGTGTGGTTGTGTTATTATGTTATGTGTGCTGGTGTTCTTGTGTTTTGTGTGCTACTGTTCTTTTGTTCTATGTGCTACTTTTCTTGTATTCTGTGTGGTTGTTTTATTGTGTTCTGTATGCTGGTAATCTTGTGTGCTGTATGCTGCTGTTCTTGTATTTTGTGTGCTGGTGTTCTTGTGTTCTGTGTCGTTGTGTTCTTGTGTTCTGTGTGGTTGTGTTCATGTGTTCTGTGTGCTGGTGTCCTTGTGATCTTGGTGCTGGTGTTCTTGTGTCTGTGTCCTTGTGTTCTGTGTGCTGGTGTTCTTGTGTCTGTGTGCTGGTGTTCTTTTGTCTGTGTGTTGGTGTTCTTGTGTCTGTGTCCTTGTGTTCTTGTGTTCTGTGTGCTGGTGTTCTTGTGTTCTGTGTGCTGGTGTTCTTGTGTTCTGTGTGCAGATGTTCTTGTGTTCTGTGTGCAGGTGTTCTTGTGTTCTGTGTGCTGGTGTTCTTGTGTTCTGTGTGCTGGTGTTCTTCTGTCTGTGTGCTGGTGTTCTTTTGTCCGTGTGCTGGTGTTCTTGTGTTCTGTGTGCAGGTCTTCTTGTGTTCTGTGTGCTGGTGTTCTTTGTCCTGTGTGCAGGTGTTCTTGTGTTCTGTGTGCTGGTGTTCTTTTGTCTGTGTGCTGGTGTTCTTTTGTCTGTGTGCTGGTGTTCTTGAGTTCTGTGTGCAGGTGGTCTTGTGTTATGTGTGCAGGTGTTCTTGTGTTCTGTGTGCTGGTGTTCTTTTGTCTGTGTGCTGGTGTTCTTTTGTCTGTTTGCTGGTGTTCTTGTGTTCTGTGTGCAGGTGTTCTTGTGTTCTGTGTGCAGGTGTTCTTGTGTTCTGTGTGCAGGTATTCTTGTGTGTGTGACCTTGTGTTCTTGTGTTCTGTGTGCTGGTGTTCTTATGTCTGTGTGCTGGTGTTCTTTTGTCTGTGTGCTGGTGTTCTTTTGTCTGTGTGCTGGTGTTCTTTTGTATGTGTTCTGGTGTTCTTGTGTTCTGTGTGCAGGTGTTATTGTGTTCTGTGTGCAGGTGTTCTTGTATTCTGTCTGCTGGTGTTCTTTTGTCTGTGTGCTGGTGTTCTTTTGTCTGTGGGCTGGTGTTCTTGTGTTCTGTGTGCAGGTGTTCTTGTGTTCTGTGTGCAGGTGTTCTTGTGTTCTGTGTGCAGGTGTTCTTGTGTTCTGTGTGCTGGTGTTCTTGTTTTCTGTGTGCTGGTGTTCTTTTGTCTGTATGCTGGTGTTATTTTGTCTGTGTGTTGGTGTTCTTGTGTTCTGTGTGCAGGTGTTCTTGTTTTCTGTGTGCAGGTGTTCTTGTGTTCTGTGTGCTGGTGTTCTTTTGTCTGTGTGCTGGTGTTCTTGTGTTCTGTGTGCATGTGTTCTTGTGTTCTGTGTCCTTGTGTTCTTGTGTACTGTGTGCTGGTGTTCTTTTGTCTGTGTGCTGGTGTTCTTGTGTTCTGTGTGCAGGTGTTCTTTTGTTCTGTGCAGGTGTTCTTGTGTTCTGTGTGCTGGTGTTCTTGAGTATATGTGCTGGTGTTCTTGAGTCTGTTTGCTGGTGTTCTTGTGTACTGTGTGTTCAGTTCTTGTGTCTATTTACTGCTAATTTTTGTGTCTGCGTGTTGTGTTCCTGTGTCTGTGTGCCACTGTTCTTTGATTCTGTGTGTTGTGTTCTTATGTATGTGTGCCACTGTTCTTGTGTTCTCTGTGCTGGTGTTCTTGTGTCTGTGTGATACAGTTCTTGTTTTCTGTGTGTTGGTGTTCTTGTGTCTATGTGCCACTATTCTTGTGTTCTGTGTTCTGGTGTTTTTGTGTTGTGTTTTGGCGTTTGTGTTCTGGTGTTCTTGTGTTGTGCTGGTGTTCTTGATTAATATGTGTGTGTGTGTGTGTGTGTGTGTGTGTGTGTGTGTGTGTGTGTGTGTTATGTGCTTTGCCAGCTGACGTAGGCGACCACTGCTCCCCACAGATCTTGGTCTTTGGTGTTCTGGATCAACTCTGCTAATGATATTCCCCCATGCCACCGTCTCAACCCATCCAGCATCATTACTCTTGGTATTCCCCCATGCCACCGTCTCAACCCATCATGAATCATTTCTCTTGCTATTCCCCCATGCCAACGTCTCAACCCATCCAGCATCATTACTCTTGGTATTCCCCCATGCCACCGTCTCAACCCATCATGAATCATTTCTCTTGCTATTCCCCCATGCCACCGTCTCAACCCATCCAGCATCATTTCTCTTGCTATTCCCCCATGCCACCGTCTCAACCCATCCAGCATCATTACTCTTGGTATTCCCCCATGCCACCGTCTCAACCCATCATGAATCATTTCTCTTGCTATTCCCCCATGCCACCGTCTCAACCCATCATTAATCATTTCTCTTGGTCGCCCTCTGCCTCCTACCGCCAGTGATCGTTCCAGTTCTCCAATGACTGTCTTCTCATCACATGATCAGAGAAAGCCGTTTGTCTTGTTCTTATTGTTGCACATCATGTTCTAGTCTCATGTTCCTCTTCCAGGCAATCGTTGTTAGTTATTCCGACAGTCCGAGGCATTAGCAACATTCGTCTCAGCAAGCACATCTCTCTTGCTTCTAACACCTTCTTAATGTATTTACACACTCGCCTTCCGACTGATGGTCATGCGATCGGATCTTCAACGTAACGGATTTTTTAAATTGACCTTCTTCTTTTTCTTCACATTCTTTTCCTTCTCCTTCCTCTTCTCCTACTTATCCTTCTACTTCTCCTTTTCTATCTCTGTCTTCTTCTCCTTCTGTGTTTTTGTCTTGTATCTTGACTGCCCATGTATAATTTGTCTAATCGGTTTACGGTTCTCATTTGTTTCTTATAGGACTTGTTCATTCTCTTTTCTGTCCGTCCATTGAATTCTTTGCATTTGCCTCCAAAGCTACATTTCCACTACCATTAGATGTTTTTCCTCCTGTCATACGGTGGGGATACACATGCCATTAACTGTGTCTATGTAAGTTTTCTCAGGTGGAAAGTGTGCCCGAGTCTCGGCCCATGCAGGCTGATGCTAATGATGGGTAAGTGCTCAGTACAAGCTCCGAGGGACCAATGATCGTCTAACTGGCATCTTCTGGAGCAGACCTCGAGCACCTGGCACCAGATCTGACTCAACACCTGTTGGCTTGAGACAAGACTCTTCGACTGTTGATACCACAAGACACAGTGGCGCTGTATTTCATGTCCCCCCCACCTAGAGCACGACAATTAATTGTTGATATTTCTCTACGCCTTCTCGCACACTCCTGATGACGTAGTAGTCAATCTCTTCATGAAGTGGCTGGTGAGTTTATTCTTTTACTCTTCTTCGTCTTCTTATAATCATACACGAAAGCACGCAATCAAACATGAAAGTAAACAATCAAACATCACAGCAAACAATCTAACAATACAGCAACAATCTGTGCAGTGGATAATCAAACATGACATCAAACAACCAAACATAACAGCAAACAATCTAACATGACAGCAAACAATCAAAAACTGGAAACACTAAGTTTAACGAAGCAAAAGAGTTATAATGACGTGGCAACCGAGCAACGCGATGACCAACATCTGTAACCTCCGGTTAAGTGTAGAGGTGGAGACCCTCCACCCCTTCCATGACCAACATCTGTAACTGGCGGTTAAGTGTAGAAGTGGATGGACACCCCACCCCTTCCATGACCAACATCTGTAACTGGCGGTTAAGTGTAGAAGTGGATGGACACCCCACCCCTTCCATGACCAACATCTGTAACTGGCGGTTAAGTGTAGAAGTGGATGGACACCCCACCCCTTCCATGACCAACATCTGTAACTGGCTGTTAAGTGTAGAAGTGAAGATCCCGCCCCTTCCATTGTTACTCATGACGTGGATGACGAACTACTTACTGCCTGGCCCTAAGCTACAACACACGACCATATCTCTGTCTGGCAAGCAACCAGTAGCCATTCTCTCGTTTTCATTTCCTCTCCAATACACAATTCTTCTCACACTCGTCCTAAAGAAGAAACACTCGGAGAATGGAGATAACATTGGATCAAACAAATGACACACAGAAATGCTTTCCAACTAATAAATACATCAAACAAGACGTCACACAAACTGGAAAGTATAACACTCGCAAATGGAAGGTCATCTCTACAATTGACCATCACATCAACAGAATATTGCTAGAACTGACCATTACTAGAACTGACCACTACTAGAACTGACCATCACTAGAACTGACCATCACTAGAACCGACCATCACTACAACTGACTATCACTACAACTCTTTCAATGATTTTCTTTAATGTATCTCGTAAATTCTCTGTCTCGCTTACCTGGCAATCACTTTTGATAGAAGTCTGTCCTTTAGGGATCACGTTGAAGTTGTAGTTACAAAATGTCAGAAAGGGCTCAATCACTGAAGTGTATGTCAGCAGGGGACATGGGGCAGACAACGCTATTCACACTTTTTCAGCACTTGATAATTTCATGAGTACGGACTAGGAATGCTCACTGCCTCAAAGAGTCAGCTAGTGAAACTAGAGCGCATTCAGAATGAAGCCATGTTCAAGAAACCGTGTCGACCCAGGCCTGCACGGGTGACAACATCATCCGGGCCAAACAGTCTGACCTGGTGGTATAATGCCTTGATCTCGTCGGGCACGGGTTCCACGCCGGCGCTCTACGTCCGCTAAGTGAGAAAAACTGACCCCCGACTCAAGCGAGCACTCCGGCCTACAAGATGTGATGTCGCTAGCAGTGGACTGACCGCTACCAGGTCCCCGCCTCATGGCTTCATCTCTAACCACGGTCTCACACAGGAACCAGGAAATATCGTGCGAAGTACAAGTGCCCGGTGTGATACAGACCACATCAGCCATCAGTGCCGATTGGTCCACGAACACATAGCGCCATGTATCTAACATGCATCCAGGCGTGTACAAGTGTTGTTTACTTTCACATGTTGTCTTTCTGCCGGGAACTGAACCTTGACCACTGTCGGGGCAGGCAAGCCACTGCGGCAGCTACATATATCAGTAAACAAGTCAGGCCAGGAACGAATCTGGCAGAAGAAATAACAATATTGTTCGAGTTTTCAGACCACCGAGATTAGCGGATCATCTGAGGCTATGCGCTCATGTAGCCCTATTGAGCAAAATTGTCCGCCCACCCACCTAATGCCATCAACAAGGGAATTAGACGGCAACCGGGGGGGGGGGGGGAAGAGAGAGAGAGAGAGAGAGAGAGAGAGAGAGAGAGAGAGAGAGAGAGAGAGAGAGAGAGAGAAGGAGGAACCAAACGCAGAATGACATGTCGTTAAATGCCATTATGGTTGTCATTGCATGACATAGCAAATATCAAACTGCCTGTTGGGATTGTAATGTGTCATAGGGGGAAAAGGTGTATAACTTGGGGGAGTAGGGGGGGGGGCACAATGATACAGAACAATGACAAATGATTTCGGACATTTCGAAGATGACAGAGAGGATTATCTCCACGATGTTCAATTTTAATTATGGATATCTATACTAATGGACAGTTCTAGCTTTGGAATTCTATACTGATGGACAGTTCTAGTTATGGATATCTATACTGATGGACAGTTCTAGTTATGGATATCTATACTGATGGACAGTCTTAGTTATGGATATCTATACTGATGGACAGTTTTAGTTATGGATATCTATACTGATGGACAGTTCTAGTTATGGATATCTATACTGGTGGACAGTTCTAGTTGTGGATATCTATACTGATGGACAGTCTTAGTTATGGATATATATACTGATGGACAGTCTTAGTTATGGATATTTATAGTGATGGACAGTTTTAGTTATGGATATCTATACCGATGGCCAGTTCTAGTTATGGATATCTATACTGATGGACAGTTTTAGTTATGGATATTTATAATGATGGACAGTTCTAGTTATGGATATCTATACTGATGGACAGTTCTAGTTATGGATATCTATACTGGTGGACAGTTTTAGTTATGGATATCTATACTGATGGACAATCTTAGTTATGGATATCTGTACTGATGGACAGTTTTAGTTATGTATATCTATACTGGCCGGCCTCTCTGGCTGAGGGGTTACAACACTTTCTCTCTGTAATCCCGTTTATCACGCAGAGTCTCGTAGCGGATCGAGAGCTGAGGCGGTTCGACCCCCGCTCGTGACTTGCGGGATACTGAGCCGGCCGCTCAGAAAGCAATGGCAAACTACTGAGCGTAATCTTGCCAAGAGATCAACATACAGCTGAAAGATGCTGGTGTTGACAGCTAAGTCCTGTAAAGGATATGCTTAAAAAAAAAAAAAAAAAAATATCTATACTGATGGTCAGTTCTAGTTATGGATATCTGTAGTGATGGTCAGTTCTAGTTATGGATATCTATACTGATGGACAGTTATAGTTATGGATATCTATACTGATGGACAGTGTTAGTCATGACTATCTATACTGATAGACAGTTCTAGTTATGGATATTTATACCGATGGACAGTCTTAGTTATGGGTATCTATACTGATGGACAGTTCTAGTTATGGATATCTATACTGATGGACAGTCTTAGTTATGAATATCTATACTGATGGACAGTTCTAGTTATGGATATCTATACTGATGGACAGTCTTAGTTATGGATATATATATACTGATGGACAGTTTTAGTTATGTATATCTATACTGATGGACAGTTCTAGTTATGGATATCTGTACTGATGGACAGTTCTAGTTATGGATATCTATACTGATTTACAGTTCTAGTTATGGATATCTATACTGATGGACAGTCTTAGTTATGAATATCTATACTGATGGACAGTTCTAGTTATGGATATCAATACTGATGGACAGTCTTAGTTATGGATATATATACACTGATGGACAGTCTTAGTTATGGATATCTATACTGATGGACAGTTCTAGTTATGGATATCTATACTGATGGACAGTCTTAGTTATAGATATCTATACTGATGGACAGTTCTAGTTATGGATATCTATACTGATGGACAGTCTTAGTTATGGATATATATATACTGATGGACAGTTTTAGTTATGTATATCTATACTGATGGACAGTTCTAGTTATGGATATCTGTACTGATGGACAGTTCTAGTTATGGATATCTATACTGATTTACAGTTCTAGTTATGGATATCTATACTGATGGACAGTCTTAGTTATGAATATCTATACTGATGGACAGTTCTAGTTATGGATATCAATACTGATGGACAGTCTTAGTTATGGATATATATACACTGATGGACAGTCTTAGTTATGGATATCTATACTGATGGACAGTTCTAGTTATGGATATCTATACTGATGGACAGTCTTAGTTATAGATATCTATACTGATGGACAGTTCTAGTTATGGATATCTATACTGATGGACAGTCTTAGTTATAGATATCTATACTGATGGACAGTTCTAGTTATGGATATCTATACTGATGGACAGTCTTAGTTATGGATATCTATACTGATGGACAGTTCTAGTTATGGATATCTATACTGATGGACAGTTTTAGTTATGGATATCTATACTGATGGACAGTTTTAGTTATGGATATCTATACTGATGGACAGTTCTAGTTATGGATATCTATACTGATGGACAGTCTTAGTTATGGATATATATACTGATGGAAAGTCTTAGTTATGGATATTTATAGTGATGGACAGTTCTAGTTATGGATATCTATACTGATGGACAGTTCTAGTTATGGATATCTATACTGATGGACAGTTTTAGTTATGGATATTTATAATGATGGACAGTTCTAGTTATGGATATCTATACTGATGGACAGTTCTAGTTATGGATATCTATACTGGTGGACAGTTTTAGTTATGGATATCTATACTGATGGACAATCTTAGTTATGGATCTCTGTACTGATGGACAGTTTTAGTTATGTATATCTATACTGATGGACAGTTCTAGTTATGGATATCTGTAGTGATGGTCAGTTCTAGTTATGGATATCTATACTGATGGACAGTTCTAGTTATGGATATCTATACTGATGGACAGTGTTAGTTATGACTATCTATACTGATGGACAGTTCTAGTTATGGATATCTATACTGATGGACAGTCTTAGTTATGGGTATCTATACTGATGGACAGTTCTAGTTATGGATATCTATACTGATGGACAGTCTTAGTTATGAATATCTATACTGATGGACAGTTCTAGTTATGGACATCTATACTGATGGACAGTCTTAGTTATGGATATATATACTGATGGACAGTTTTAGTTATGTATATCTATACTGATGGACAGTTCTAGTTATGGATATCTGTACTGATGGACAGTTCTTGTTATGGATATCTATACTGATGGACAGTTCTAGTTATGGATATCTATACTGATGGACAGTCTTAGTTATGAATATCTATACTGATGGACAGTTCTAGTTATGGATATCTATACTGATGGACAGTCTTAGTTATGGATATATATACTGATGGACAGTCTTAGTTATGGATATCTATACTGATGGACAGTTCTAGTTATAGATATCTATACTGATGGACAGTCTTAGTTATAGATATCTATACTGATGGACAGTTCTAGTTATGGATATCTATACTGATGGACAGTCTTAGTTATGGATATCTATACTGATGCACAGTTCTAGTTATGGATATCTATACTGATGGACAGTCTTAGTTATGGATATCTATACTGATGGACAGTTTTAGTTATGGATATCTATACTGATGGACAGTTCTAGTTATGGATATCTATACTGATGGACAGTCTTAGTTATGGATATATGTACTGATGGACAGTCTTAGTTATGGATATTTATAGTGATTTACAGTTCTAGTTATGGATATCTATACTGATGGACAGTTCTAGTTATGGATATCTATACTGATGGACAGTTTTAGTTATGGATATTTATAATGATGGACAGTTCTAGTTATGGATATCTATACTGATGGACAGTTCTAGTTATGTATATCTATACTGATGGACAGTTCTAGTTATGGATATCTGTAGTGATGGTCAGTTCTAGTTATGGATATCTATACTGATGGACAGTTCTAGTTATGGATATCTATACTGATGGACAGTGTTAGTTATGGCTATCTATACTGATGGACAGTTCTAGTTATGGATATCTATACTGATGGACAGTCTTAGTTATGGATATCTATACTGATGGACAGTCTTAGTTATGAATATCTATCCTGATGGACAGTTCTAGTTATGGATATCTATACTGATGGACAGTCTTAGTTATGGATATATATACTGATGGACAGTTTTAGTTATGTATATCTATACTGATGGACAGTTCTAGTTATGGATATCTGTACTGATGGACAGTTCTAGTTATGGATATCTATACTGATGGACAGTTCTAGTTATGGATGTTCTATACTGATGGACAGTTCTAGTTATGGATATCTATACTGATGGACAATCTTAGTTTTGTATATCTATACTGATGGACAGTTCTAGTTATGGATGTCTATACTGATGGACAGTCTTAGTTATGGATATCTATACTGATGGACAGTTCTAGTTATGGATGTCTATACTGATGGACAGTTCTAGTTATGGATATCTATACTGATGGACAGTCTTAGTTATGGATATCTATACTGATGGACAGTTCTAGTTATGGATATCTATACTGAAGGACAGTTTTAGTTATGTATCGAACTAGTTGTAGGAGGGGCCGCCATGGCTGAGAGGTTATTGTATTCGTCTCAGGCTCATAAGGTACTATGTTAGATATATACTAACACTGGAAATGTGACCAAACACCTCATTCATTCACAGCTCTAGTGTTGAACAGATTTAGTGATCCACAGCTCTAGTGATGGTCAGTTGTAGTGATGGTTAGTTGTAATGGTGGTCAGTTGTAGTCATGGTCAGTTATAGTGATTGTCAGTTGCGGTGATGGTCAGTTGTAGTGATGGTCAATTGCTGTGATGACCAATTGTAGTGATGGCCGATTGCAGTGATGGCCAATTGTAGTGATGCTCAGTTCTAGTAATGGTGAGTTCTAGTAATGTTCAGTTCTAGTAATGTTCAGTTATAGTGATGGTCAGTTGTAGAGATATTCACTTGTAGTGATGGTCAGTTGTAGATATGAGCTTCCATTTGTAAATGCAACGAGCGGTATAGTTTCCCTTTTGTGTGACTTCTCCTGTGGTTTATATATATAGATTTGGAATGCATTTCTGTGTGTCATTTGTTTAATCCAATGTTGTCTCCATTCTCCGAGTGTTTCTTCTTTGGTGAAACTTTTCATTTCTATGTTTTCTAGTCCTACCTCTGTTTCTATCCTGCTCTTGTTCCTGTTTCATCTGCTTGGGGTGTTGTTTCGTGTCCTGCTATTCCTGTATGTGCTGGGGTCCCCTGTAATTGTGCCATTAGTTCTGTATGTGCTGGGATCCCCTGTAATTGTGCCGTTAGTTCTGTATGTGCTGGGATCCCCTGTAATTATGCCATTAGTTCTGTATGTGCTGGGATCCCCTGTAGTTGTGCCATTAGTTCTGTATGTGCTGGGATCCCCTGTATTTGTGACATTAGTTCTGTATGTGCTGGGATCCCCTGTAATTGTGCCATTAGTTATGTATGTGCAGGGATCCCCTGTAGTTGTGCTATTAGTTCTGTATGTGCTGGGATCCCCTGTAATTGTGCTATTAGTTCTGTATGTGCTGGGATCCACTGTAATTGTGCCATTAGTTTTGTATGTGCTGGGATCCCCTGTAGTTGTGCCATTAGTTCTGTATGTGCTGGGACCCCCCCCCCCTCCCTCCCCCCCCTCCCCCCCCCCCCCCCGCAGCGCTCCTCCTTTAGTTGTGCCATTAGTTCTAGTTTCATATTATGAGATTAGATGGAGATTAGCAGGGCTAAGCGGATAAGATCGCTCCTTGTTAAACAACCGGTTTGCTGATGCCGAGGTAGCGGGTTCAACCCCGACAACCGTCATTAGGAATCATGACCACTGCCCAGTACTTTCACAATCTGACAATCACTGCGCCATTCATCTCAGAACCCGCGTAATCTTAAATCTAGTTAATTCTGTTCCCATGACAACGCTTGGCTAACATTTGTCTTAAGATGCTAATATACAGCCCTCAAAGTCCCCACCCATTGAGACAAGCCAGAGTGAACGTGGGGGAAGGGGCGAGGGGAACGCTGTGGTTGCTGGGAAGACGGAGAATCAGAAGCGTCCAGTGACAGCGAGAACCTGCAGTGACTGTACCGTGACATTTTACTGATGGGCGCTATCGACTGTTGGTGTCAGGTAAATAAAGAAGTCGATATGAAGAAGTCGTACTCGTTGTGTGGTGGTGATGGTGGTGGTGGTGGTGGTGGTGGTGGTGGTGGTGGTGGTAGTGGTGGTTGTCATCATTGGTTTGGTTAGTCCGACAGTTCTAGACGACCGACCTTGGAGCTGGTTTGGCATTTTTGGGATGATACAGCTTCGTTTATGTATCAGTGATAATTTTCATCATCATCATCATCATCATCATCATCATCATCATCACCATCATCATCATCATCATCATCATCATCATCATCATCATCATCATCATCAACAACAACAACAACAACATCATCATCAACGACTTCCGATCCCCAACATGGAGGAAAGGCGGTTGAGATGTTAAGGCCTCTGGAGTGTTTATGCTACTGGCTACGGTTCGCTTACGCAGTTTCCTCATGCTGGGCTGGTAGTGCATGTTTCCCTCGCCCTGCTACTGAGTGGAGTGCATGGAGGGACACTGTGAGCTGTGAATTCCGTATGGAGTCCCTTTGCATTTGTCCGCGGTTGTTTGTAGCGTGAACTGCATGTTCAGAAAAATGGCCGCCGCTGGTCGCTGAACTAACTGGGTTGCCTATTGCAGTAATGTTTGGCTGTTGGTTTTCTAGTGACCGCCACTTCCATCGACGATGAACTGTGTTTTTCGTGGCAGACTTTTACGTTGGTATTCTGGCAGCGGCATTATGCATAGTGTACCTGTGCGGACTGTTGGCTTGTCGAGACTCCTGTCTGTTCCACTTTTCACATGCGGCAATGAAGAGCATTTTGTGTGATATTCACTGGCACAGGAACGAAATATTATAGGGCGATCCTTTGCCGGGAAACTGGAACGACAACTAACTAACTAACTAACTAACTAACTAACTAACTAACTAACTAACTAATAATTTAACTAACTAACTAACTAACTAACTAACTAATTAATTAACTAACTAACAAACTAACTAACTAACTAACTAACTAACTATCTAACTAACTAATTAACTAACTAACTAACTAACTAACTAACTAACTAACTAACTAAACTAACTAACTAACTAACTAAATAACTAACTAACACTAACTAACTAACACTAACTAACTAACTAACTAACTAAACTAACTAACTAACTAACTAACACTAACTAAACTAACTAACTAACTAACTAACTAACTAGCTAACTAGCTAATTAACTAACTAACTAACTAACTAGCTAGCTAACTAACTAACACTAACTAAACTAACTAACTAACTAAACTAACTAACTAACTAACTAACTAGCTAACTAGCTAATTAACTAACTTACTAACTAACTAACTAGCTAGCTAGCTAGCTAACTAACTAACTAACTAACTAACGTCATCAATGTCATCATCATCATCATTATAATCATCAAAATCATCATCAACAACAACATCATAAACATTATTATCATGACGATACTAATAATAATAAAAATAATAATAATAATAATAATAATAATAATAATAAAATAATAATAATAATAATAATAATAATACAAGAGGTCAAAGAGATCAAAGGAATAAAGCGCTCGCGCTTAAACTTCCGGTGTGCTGATGGCAGCGTAGTGGGTTCAAGCCAGAAGGTGGTCAATTAGACTAAAATGTTGACTTCTCCTCCTTGACTTGGGGATGTAAATTATAAGTACCTCTGAAGTCGGAGTGGGTTCGCCAGATGGCGTGTGACACTGGTGATAGGGAAAGCTAATTCACACTCAAACATCAGTCTAGTGCATTCCTTAAAAGTAACCAGTAATAGAAGTAGTAGTAGTAGTAGTAGTAGTAGTAGTAGTAGTAGTAGTAGTAGTAGTAGTAGTAGTAGTAGTAGTAGTAGTAGTAGTAGTAGTGGTGGTGGTGGTGGTGGTGGTGGTGGTAGTAGTAGTAGTAGTAGTAGTAGTAGTAGTAGTAGTAGTAGTAGTGATAGTAGTAGTAGTAGTAGTAGTAGTAGTAGTAGTAGTAGTAGTAGTAGTAGTAGTAGTAGTAGTAGTAGTAGTAGTAGTAGTAGTAGTAGTAATAGAAGTAGTAGTAGTAGTAGTGGTGGTGGTGGTGGTGGTAGTAGTAGTAGTAGTAGTAGTACTAGTAGTAGTAGTTGTTGTAGTAGTAGTAGTAGTAGTAGTAGTAGTAGTAGTAGTAGTAGTAGTAGTAGTAGTAGTGGTAGTAGTGATAGTAGTAGTAGTAGTAGTAGTAGTAGTAGTAGTAGTAGTAGTAGTAGTAGTAGTAGTAGTAGTAGTAGTAGTATCGTTACAGAATGGACTTCACTAGAGATGGTAGACCATTTTACATATCTAGGATCAGTGGTAAATAGCAAATTATCCCTAGATCAGGAAATCGACATCCGGATTAGTAAGGCAGCAACAACAATGAACAGGTTAAGAAAAAGCGTCTGGGAGAACAGGAAGCTTACTGCCAAAACAAAAGTCCTTGTCTATGAAGCATGTGTCCTTAGCACTCTTCTTTATGGCAGTGAAGCCTGGACAACTTACTCACACCAAGAGAAACGTTTAAACAGCTTTCATATGCGGTGTCTGCGAAGAATTCTTGGTATTAAGTGGCAAGACAAAATCACAAATACTGAAGTATGGAAAGATCAGGTTGTGTGACGGTTTATTCCATGCTCAGTCTTCGTAGACTTAGATGGATAGGACATCTTAGGAGGATGGATGATGGTAGAATACCAAAGGACATCTTTTTTGGTGAATTACAGATGGGTAAGAGATCTCGGGGTCGGCCTCTACTACGATACAAAGATGTGTGTAGACATGATTGATACAGGCATTGATAATGCACATTGGGAGCAAGTCGCCGCTGAACGTGTTGCATGGAGGGCAAATATCAGAAATGGAATAAAGACAAAGGAGAAAATTATTGCAGATAAGTCACACACCGATCGTGTGAGACGTAAGATGGTGCATGATGGTGGAAATGACCATGTGTTCACATGCACCCACTGTGAACGAACATTTACAGTGCGAATTGGCCTTATCAGTAACATTCGCTACCGCCATGGGTAAAAGTTATTATGCTTTTTTGAAGCACAAACTATCGTCTGTCAAGATGGCAAGGTGCCAATGATACCTAGTGAGAGCATCATTATACTGTATCATTGTTTATATTTGGTATTACCACTCCTTTATCAGCACCCTCTCCCTTTCACAATGGTTTATATTTGTAATTACCACTCTTATATTCCCAACTTGTTGTCAGCCGTGTGTTAGCCCAACTAAACAATAGGCGACTGTCAAATTCAAAAGGTTATTATCATCGTATATCAAATTTGCTAACACATTAACTAAATCCCATTTCATAATTGTCAATAGTTAACCAAATCCCATTCTATAACTGTCAAACGGTTAACTAAATCCCATTTCATAATTGTCAACTGTTAACCACATCCAATTGCCTAATTGTCAACAGTTAACTATATTACATTTTATAATTGTCAAAAGTTAACCACATCCCATTTCATAATTGTCAAAACTTAACAAAATCCCATTTCATAATTGTCAACAGTTAACTATATTATATTTCATAATTGTCAACAGTTAACTATATTACATTTCATAATTGTCAAAAGTTAACCATATCCCATTTCATAATTGTCAAACGGTTAACTAATTCCTATTTCATAACTGTCAAAGGTTTAACTAAATCTCATTTCATTATTATCAACACGAGAAGTAACTCCCATTTCATAATTATCAACAGTTAACCAAATTCCATTTCATCATTACTAACACGTGAAGTAAATACCATGTCATAATTACCAACCTGTTATCAAAATCCCTTTTCGTAGTTGTCAACTTGTTAACCAAATCCCATTTCTTGACGCCAACACGTTAACCAAATCCCATTTCATAACGCAACACATTAACCAAATCCCACGGTATCATCCTAGGCCATCTCTGTTTCCCACGCAAACTGTCCAGACGATTTTATTCATTCCGAGCACGTCATTGCCACCACCCAGCGACAGTTCAAGGACGTGTTTCATTCAGTTGCTATAGCAGCGGGAAAGTATGCAGTTTGTTGTCTGCGAGATAATGTGGTAACTGTGTGGTCAGATTCACACAAGTGGTAACTGTGTGGTCACATTCACACAAGTGGTAACTGTAAGGTCATATTCACACAAGTGGTAACTGTGTGGTCACATTTAAAGTGGTACGTCTACCCACACACACCAGAACCGCGGCACACGGTCCGTATGTGTCATAGAACCCATACACTCCATGAAAACATATCATGCTCTGTGTGTGTTTCACTCAATCACTCAATGACATTTTATGGCACTCTATGGCACTCTATGATACTCTACGACACTCTACGACACTAAGTCACTCTTTAACACTCTACGATATTCTACCCATACACTCCATGAAAACATATCATGCTCTGTGAGTGTTTCACTCATTCACTCAATGACATTTATGGCACTCTATGGCACTCTGTGATACTCTACGATACTCTACGACACTAAGCCACTCTTTAACACTCTACGATACTCTACCCATACACTCCATGAAGACACGTCATGCTCAGTATGTGTTTTAACTCAATCACTCTATGGCACTCTATTGCACTCTATGGCAATCTATGGCACTCTATGACACTCTACCTATATAGAGTACGACTTCTTCATATCGACTTCTTTATTTACCTGACACCAGCAGTCGATACCGCCCATCAGTAAAATGTCACGGTACAGTCACTGCAGGTTCTCGCTGTCACTGGACGCTTCTGATTCTCCGTCTTCCCAGCAACCCCAGCGCCGCCCTCCCCCATTTCCCTGTTTCTCCCCCCTCTCCATTACATCTAATTACATTCTGTTGTCGCTTCCAACAATGCCTCCTTCGTCACCAATCTCCACACATTCACACCACCACCACACATCTAACATTTCTTCCTTAGTCTCCATTCCCACACATAGACACCTCCAAGACACATCTAACATTGCCGTCCTTGTCCCTATCCCCGTACACACACGCACACCACCAACACATCTCCAACATTGCCTCCCTCGTCCCCATCTCCATACATACACACTTCCAACACACATCCAACATTGTCTCTCTCATCCCATCTCCATACATACACACCACCAACACACATCCAACATTGTCTCTCTCATCCCCATCTCCATACATACACACTTCCAACACACATCCAACATTGTCTCTCTCATCCCCATCTCCATACATACACACTTCCAACACACATCCAACATTGTCTCTCTCATCCCCATCTCCACACATACACACCACCAACACACATCCAACATTGTCTCTCTCATCCCCATCTCCATACATACACACTTCCAACACACATCCAACATTGTCTCTCTCATCCCCATCTCCACACATACACACTTCCAACACACATCCAACATTGTCTCTCTCATCCCCATCTCCACACATACACACTTCCAACACACATCCAACATTGTCTCTCTCATCCCCATCTCCATACATACACACTTCCAACACACATCCAACATTGTCTCTCTCATCCCCATCTCCACACATACACACCACCAACACACATCCAACATTGTCTCTCTCATCCCCATCTCCATACATACACACCACCAACACATCTCCAACATTGTCTCTCTCATCCCCATCTCCACACATACACACTTCCAACACACATCCAACATTGTCTCTCTCATCCCCATCTTCACACATACACACTTCCAACACACATCCAACATTGTCTCTCTCATCCCCATCTCCATACATACACACTTCCAACACACATCCAACATTGTCTCTCTCATCCCCATCTCCATACATACACACTTCCAACACACATCCAACATTGTCTCTCTCATCCCCATCTTCACACATACACACCACCAACACACATCCAACATTGTCTCTCTCATCCCCATCTCCACACATACACACCACCAACACACATCCAACATTGTCTCTCTCATCCCCATCTCCATACATACACACCACCAACACATCTCCAACATTGTCTCTCTCATCCCCATCTTCACACATACACACTTCCAACACACATCCAACATTGTCTCTCTCATCCCCATCTCCATACATACACACCACCAACACACATCCAACATTGTCTCTCTCATCCCCATCTCCATACATACACACCACCAACACACATCCAACATTGTCTCTCTCATCCCCATCTCCACACATACACACCACCAACACACATCCAACATTGTCTCTCTCATCCCCATCTCCACACATACACACTTCCAACACACATCCAACATTGTCTCTCTCATCCCCATCTCCACACATACACACCACCAACACACATCCAACATTGTCTCTCTCATCCCCATCTCCATACATACACACCACCAACACATCTCCAACATTGTCTCTCTCATCCCCATCTCCACACATACACACCACCAACACACATCCAACATTGTCTCTCTCATCCCCATCTCCACACATACACACCACCAACACACATCCAACATTGTCTCTCTCATCCCCATCTCCATACATACACACCACCAACACATCTCCAACATTGTCTCTCTCATCCCCATCTTCACACATACACACTTCCAACACACATCCAACATTGTCTCTCTCATCCCCATCTCCATACATACACACCACCAACACACATCCAACATTGTCTCTCTCATCCCCATCTCCATACATACACACTTTCAACACACATCCAACATTGTCTCTCTCATCCCCATCTCCATACATACACACTTCCAACACACATCCAACATTGTCTCTCTCATCCCCATCTCCACACATACACACTTCCAACACACATCCAACATTGTCTCTCTCATCCCCATCTCCACACATACACACCACCAACACACATCCAACATTGTCTCTCTCATCCCCATCTTCACACATACACACTTCCAACACACATCCAACATTGTCTCTCTCATCCCCATCTCCACACATACACACTTCCAACACACATCCAACATTGTCTCTCTCATCCCCATCTCCATACATACACACTTCCAACACACATCCAACATTGTCTCTCTCATCCCCATCTCCACACATACACACTTCCAACACACATCCAACATTGTCTCTCTCATCCCCATCTCCACACATACACACCACCAACACACATCCAACATTGTCTCTCTCATCCCCATCTTCACACATACACACTTCCAACACACATCCAACATTGTCTCTCTCATCCCCATCTCCACACATACACACTTCCAACACACATCCAACATTGTCTCTCTCATCCCCATCTTCACACATACACACTTCCAACACACTTCCAACATTGTCTCTCTCATCCCCATCTCCATACATACACACTTCCAACACACATCCAACATTGTCTCTCTCATCCCCATCTCCACACATACACACCACCAACACACATCCAACATTGTCTCTCTCATCCCCATCTCCACACATACACACTTCCAACACACATCCAACATTGTCTCTCTCATCCCCATCTCCACACATACACACTTCCAACACACATCCAACATTGTCTCTCTCATCCCCATCTCCATACATACACACTTCCAACACACATCCGACATTGTCTCTCTCATCCCCATCTCCATACATACACACTTCCAACACACATCCAACATTGTCTCTCTCATCCCCATCTTCATACATACACACTTCCAACACACATCCAACATTGTCTCTCTCATCCCCATCTCCACACATACACACTTCCAACACACATCCAACATTGTCTCTCTCATCCCCATCTCCATACATACACACTTCCAACACACATCCGACATTGTCTCTCTCATCCCCATCTCCATACATACACACTTCCAACACACATCCGACATTGTCTCTCTCATCCCCATCTCCATACATACACACTTCCAACACACATCCAACATTGTCTCTCTCATCCCCATCTTCATACATACACACTTCCAACACACATCCAACATTGTCTCTCTCATCCCCATCTCCACACATACACACTTCCAACACACATCCAACATTGTCTCTCTCATCCCCATCTCCATACATACACACTTCCAACACACATCCGACATTGTCTCTCTCATCCCCATCTCCATACATACACACTTTCAACACACATCCGACATTGTCTCTCTCATCCCCATCTCCATACATACACACTTCCAACACACATCCAACATTGTCTCTCTCATCCCCATCTTCATACATACACACTTCCAACACACATCCAACATTGTCTCTCTCATCCCCATCTCCACACATACACACTTCCAACACACATCCAACATTGTCTCTCTCATCCCCATCTCCATACATACACACTTCCAACACACATCCGACATTGTCTCTCTCATCCCCATCTCCATACATACACACTTCCAACACACATCCAACATTGTCTCTCTCATCCCCATCTCCATACATACACACTTTCAACACACATCCAACATTGTCTCTCTCATCCCCATCTCCATACATACACACTTCCAACACACATCCAACATTGTCTCTCTCATCCCCATCTTCATACATACACACTTCCAACACACATCCAACATTGTCTCTCTCATCCCCATCTCCACACATACACACTTCCAACACACATCCAACATTGTCTCTCTCATCCCCATCTCCACACATACACACTTCCAACACACATCCAACATTGTCTCTCTCATCCCCATCTACACACATACACACTTCCAACACACATCCAACATTGTCTCTCTCATCCCCATCTCCATACATACACACTTCCAACACACATCCAACATTGTCTCTCTCATCCCCATCTCCATACATACACACTTCCAACACACATCCAACATTGTCTCTCTCATCCCCATCTTCATACATACACACTTCCAACACACATCCAACATTGTCTCTCTCATCCCCATCTCCACACATACACACCACCAACACACATCCAACATTGCCTCCCTCGTCCCCATCTCCATACATACACACTTCCAACACACATCCAACATTGTCTCTCTCATCCCCATCTCCATACATACACACTTCCAACACACATCCAACATTGTCTCTCTCATCCCCATCTCCATACATACACACTTCCAACACACATCCAACATTGTCTCTCTCATCCCCATCTCCACACATACACACTTCCAACACACATCCAACATTGTCTCTCTCATCCCCATCTCCATACATACACACTTCCAACACACATCCAACATTGTCTCTCTCGTCCCCATCTCCACACATACACACCACCAACACACATCCAACATTGTCTCTCTCATCCCCATCTTCACACATACACACTTCCAACACACATCCAACATTGTCTCTCTCATCCCCATCTCCATACATACACACTTCCAACACACATCCAACATTGTCTCTCTCATCCCCATCTCCATACATACACACTTCCAACACACATCCAACATTGTCTCTCTCATCCCCATCTCCACACATACACACTTCCAACACACATCCAACATTGTCTCTCTCATCCCCATCTCCACACATACACACTTCCAACACACATCCAACATTGTCTCTCTCATCCCCATCTTCACACATACACACTTCCAACACACATCCAACATTGTCTCTCTCATCCCCATCTCCACACATACACACTTCCAACACACATCCAACATTGTCTCTCTCATCCCCATCTCCATACATACACACTTCCAACACACATCCAACATTGTCTCTCTCATCCCCATCTTCACACATACACACCACCAACACACATCCAACATTGTCTCTCTCATCCCCATCTCCATACATACACACTTCCAACACACATCCAACATTGTCTCTCTCGTCCCCATCTCCATACATACACACTTCCAACACACATCCAACATTGTCTCTCTCATCCCCATCTCCATACATACACACTTCCAACACACATCCAACATTGTCTCTCTCATCCCCATCTTCACACATACACACCACCAACACACATCCAACATTGTCTCTCTCATCCCCATCTCCATACATACACACTTCCAACACACATCCAACATTGTCTCTCTCGTCCCCATCTCCATACATACACACTTCCAACACACATCCAACATTGTCTCTCTCATCCCCATCTCCATACATACACACTTCCAACACACATCCAACATTGTCTCTCTCATCCCCATCTTCACACATACACACCACCAACACACATCCAACATTGTCTCTCTCATCCCCATCTTCACACATACACACTTCCAACACACATCCAACATTGTCTCTCTCATCCCCATCTTCACACATACACACTTCCAACACACATCCAACATTGTCTCTCTCATCCCCATCTTCACACATACACACTTCCAACACACATCCAACATTGTCTCTCTCATCCCCATCTTCACACATACACACTTCCAACACACATCCAACATTGTCTCTCTCATCCCCATCTTCACACATACACACTTCCAACACACATCCAACATTGTCTCTCTCATCCCCATCTTCACACATACACACCACCAACACACATCCAACATTGTCTCTCTCATCCCCATCTTCACACATTCACACCACCAACACACATCCAACATTGTCTCTCTCATCCCCATCTTCACACATACACACTTCCAACACACATCCAACATTGTCTCTCTCATCCCCATCTCCATACATACACACTTCCAACACACATCCAACATTGTCTCTCTCATCCCCATCTTCACACATACACACCACCAACACACATCCAACATTGTCTCTCTCATCCCCATCTCCATACATACACACTTCCAACACACATCCAACATTGTCTCTCTCATCCCCATCTCCATACATACACACTTCCAACACACTTCCAACATTGTCTCTCTCGTCCCCATCTCCACACATACACACTTCCAACACACATCCAACATTGTCTCTCTCATCCCCATCTCCACACATACACACCACCAACACACATCCAACATTGTCTCTCTCATCCCCATCTTCATACATACACACTTCCAACACACATCCAACATTGTCTCTCTCGTCCCCATCTCCACACATACACACCACCAACGCACATCCAACATTGTCTCTCTCGTCCCCATCTTCACACATACACACCACCAACACACATCCAACATTGTCTCTCTCATCCCCATCTCCACACATACACACCACCAACACACATCCAACATTGTCTCTCTCATCCCCATCTCCATACATACACACTTCCAACACACATCCAACATTGTCTCTCTCATCCCCATCTCCATACATACACACTTCCAACACACATCCAACATTGTCTCTCTCATCCCCATCTCCATACATACACACTTCCAACACACATCCAACATTGTCTCTCTCATCCCCATCTCCATACATACACACTTCCAAAACACATCCAACATTGTCTCTCTCATCCCCATCTTCACACATACACACCACCAACACACATCCAACATTGTCTCTCTCATCCCCATCTCCATACATACACACTTCCAACACACATCCAACATTGTCTCTCTCATCCCCATCTCCATACATACACACTTCCAACACACATCCAACATTGTCTCTCTCATCCCCATCTCCATACATACACACTTCCAAAACACATCCAACATTGTCTCTCTCATCCCCATCTCCACACATACACACTTCCAACACACATCCAACATTGTCTCTCTCATCCCCATCTCCATACATACACACTTCCAACACACATCCAACATTGTCTCTCTCATCCCCATCTCCATACATACACACTTCCAACACACATCCAACATTGTCTCTCTCGTCCCCATCTCCACACATACACACCACCAACACACATCCAACATTGTCTCTCTCATCCCCATCTCCATACATACACACTTCCAACACACATCCAACATTGTCTCTCTCATCCCCATCTCCACACATACACACTTCCAACACACATCCAACATTGTCTCTCTCATCCCCATCTCCACACATACACACTTCCAACACACATCCAACATTGTCTCTCTCATCCCCATCTCCACACATACACACTTCCAACACACATCCAACATTGTCTCTCTCATCCCCATCTCCACACATACACACTTCCAACACACATCCAACATTGTCTCTCTCATCCCCATCTTCACACATACACACTTCCAACACACATCCAACATTGTCTCTCTCATCCCCATCTTCACACATACACACTTCCAACACACATCCAACATTGTCTCTCTCATCCCCATCTTCACACATACACACTTCCAACACACATCCAACATTGTCTCTCTCATCCCCATCTTCACACATACACACTTCCAACACACATCCAACATTGTCTCTCTCATCCCCATCTTCACACATACACACCACCAACACACATCCAACATTGTCTCTCTCATCCCCATCTTCACACATACACACCACCAACACACATCCAACATTGTCTCTCTCATCCCCATCTTCACACATACACACCACCAACACACATCCAACATTGTCTCTCTCATCCCCATCTTCACACATACACACTTCCAACACACATCCAACATTGTCTCTCTCATCCCCATCTCCACACATACACACCACCAACACACATCCAACATTGTCTCTCTCATCCCCATCTTCACACATACACACCACCAACACACATCCAACATTGTCTCTCTCATCCCCATCTTCACACATACACACCACCAACACACATCCAACATTGTCTCTCTCATCCCCATCTCCACACATACACACCACCAACACACATCCAACATTGTCTCTCTCATCCCCATCTCCACACATACACACTTCCAACACACATCCAACATTGTCTCTCTCATCCCCATCTCCACACATACACACTTCCAACACACATCCAACATTGTCTCTCTCATCCCCATCTCCACACATACACACTTCCAACACACATCCAACATTGTCTCTCTCATCCCCATCTCCATACATACACACTTCCAACACACATCCAACATTGTCTCTCTCGTCCCCATCTCCACACATACACACCACCAACACACATCCAACATTGTCTCTCTCGTCCCCATCTCCACACATACACACTTCCAACACACATCCAACATTGTCTCTCTCATCCCCATCTTCACACATACACACTTCCAACACACATCCAACATTGTCTCTCTCATCCACATCTTCACACATACACACCACCAACACACATCCAACATTGTCTCTCTCATCCCCATCTTCACACATACACACCACCAACACACATCCAACATTGTCTCTCTCGTCCCCATCTCCATACATACACACTTCCAACACACATCCAACATTGTCTCTCTCATCCCCATCTCCATACATACACACTTCCAACACACATCCAACATTGTCTCTCTCGTCCCCATCTCCACACATACACACCACCAACACACATCCAACATTGTCTCTCTCGTCCCCATCTCCACACATACACACTTCCAACACACATCCAACATTGTCTCTCTCATCCCCATCTCCACACATACACACCACCAACACACATCCAACATTGTCTCTCTCATCCCCATCTTCACACATACACACCACCAACACACATCCAACATTGTCTCTCTCATCCCCATCTCCATACATACACACTTCCAACACACATCCAACATTGTCTCTCTCGTCCCCATCTCCATACATACACACTTCCAACACACATCCAACATTGTCTCTCTCATCCCCATCTTCACACATACACACCACCAACACACATCCAACATTGTCTCTCTCATCCCCATCTCCATACATACACACTTCCAACACACATCCAACATTGTCTCTCTCGTCCCCATCTCCATACATACACACTTCCAACACACATCCAACATTGTCTCTCTCATCCCCATCTCCACACATACACACTTCCAACACACATCCAACATTGTCTCTCTCATCCCCATCTCCATACATACACACTTCCAACACACATCCAACATTGTCTCTCTCGTCCCCATCTCCATACATACACACTTCCAACACACATCCAACATTGTCTCTCTCATCCCCATCTCCATACATACACACTTCCAACACACATCCAACATTGTCTCTCTCATCCCCATCTTCACACATACACACTTCCAACACACATCCAACATTGTCTCTCTCATCCCCATCTTCACACATACACACCACCAACACACATCCAACATTGTCTCTCTCATCCCCATCTTCACACATACACACCACCAACACACATCCAACATTGTCTCTCTCATCCCCATCTTCAAAAATACACACCACCAACACACATCCAACATTGTCTCTCTCATCCCCATCTTCACACATACACACTTCCAACACACATCCAACATTGTCTCTCTCATCCCCATCTCCACACATACACACCACCAACACACATCCAACATTGTCTCTCTCATCCCCATCTTCACACATACACACTTCCAACACACATCCAACATTGTCTCTCTCATCCCCATCTTCACACATACACACTTCCAACACACATCCAACATTGTCTCTCTCATCCCCATCTTCACACATACACACTTCCAACACACATCCAACATTGTCTCTCTCATCCCCATCTTCACACATACACACCTCCAACACACATCCAACATTGTCTCTCTCATCCCCATCTCCATACATACACACATCCAACACACATCCAACATTGTCTCTCTCATCCCCATCTCCATACATACACACCACCAACACACATCCAACATTGTCTCTCTCATCCCCATCTTCACACATACACACCACCAACACACATCCAACATTGTCTCTCTCATCCCCATCTTCACACATACACACCACCAACACACATCCAACATTGTCTCTCTCATCCCCATCTTCACACATACACACCACCAACACACATCCAACATTGTCTCTCTCATCCCCATCTTCACACATACACACTTCCAACACACATAAAACATTGTCTCTCTCATCCCCATCTCCACACATACACACCACCAACACACATCCAACATTGTCTCTCTCATCCCCATCTTCACACATACACACCACCAACACACATCCAACATTGTCTCTCTCATCCCCATCTTCACACATACACACCACCAACACACATCCAACATTGTCTCTCTCATCCCCATCTCCACACATACACACCACCAACACACATCCAACATTGTCTCTCTCATCCCCATCTCCACACATACACACTTCCAACACACATCCAACATTGTCTCTCTCATCCCCATCTCCACACATACACACTTCCAACACACATCCAACATTGTCTCTCTCATCCCCATCTCCACACATACACACTTCCAACACACATCCAACATTGTCTCTCTCATCCCCATCTCCATACATACACACTTCCAACACACATCCAACATTGTCTCTCTCGTCCCCATCTCCACACATACACACCACGACACACATCCAACATTGTCTCTCTCGTCCCCATCTCCACACATACACACTTCCAACACACATCCAACATTGTCTCTCTCATCCCCATATTCACACATACACACTTCCAACACACATCCAACATTGTCTCTCTCATCCCCATCTTCACACATACACACCACCAACACACATCCAACATTGTCTCTCTCATCCCCATCTTCACACATACACACCACCAACACACATCCAACATTGTCTCTCTCGTCCCCATCTCCATACATACACACTTCCAACACACATCCAACATTGTCTCTCTCATCCCCATCTCCATACATACACACTTCCAACACACATCCAACATTGTCTCTCTCGTCCCCATCTCCACACATACACACCACCAACACACATCCAACATTGTCTCTCTCGTCCTCATCTCCACACATACACACTTCCAACACACATCCAACATTGTCTCTCTCATCCCCATCTCCACACATACACACTTCCAACACACATCCAACATTGTCTCTCTCATCCCCATTTCCATACATACACACTTCCAACACACATCCAACATTGTCTCTCTCGTCCCCATCTCCATACATACACACTTCCAACACACATCCAACATTGTCTCTCTCATCCCCATCTCCATACATACACACTTCCAACACACATCCAACATTGTCTCTCTCATCCCCATCTTCACACATACACACCACCAACACACATCCAACATTGTCTCTCTCATCCCCATCTCCATACACACACACTTCCAACACACATCCAACATTGTCTCTCTCGTCCCCATCTCCATACATACACACTTCCAACACACATCCAACATTGTCTCTCTCATCCCCATCTCCACACATACACACTTCCAACACACATCCAACATTGTCTCTCTCATCCCCATCTCCATACATACACACTTCCAACACACATCCAACATTGTCTCTCTCGTCCCCATCTCCATACATACACACTTCCAACACACATCCAACATTGTCTCTCTCATCCCCATCTCCATACATACACACTTCCAACACACATCCAACATTGTCTCTCTCATCCCCATCTTCACACATACACACTTCCAACACACATCCAACATTGTCTCTCTCATCCCCATCTTCACACATACACACCACCAACACACATCCAACATTGTCTCTCTCATCCCCATCTTCACACATACACACCACCAACACACATCCAACATTGTCTCTCTCATCCCCATCTTCACACATACACACCACCAACACACATCCAACATTGTCTCTCTCATCCCCATCTTCACACATACACACTTCCAACACACATCCAACATTGTCTCTCTCATCCCCATCTCCACACATACACACCACCAACACACATCCAACATTGTCTCTCTCATCCCCATCTTCACACATACACACTTCCAACACACATCCAACATTGTCTCTCTCATCCCCATCTTCACACATACACACTTCCAACACACATCCAACATTGTCTCTCTCATCCCCATCTTCACACATACACACTTCCAACACACATCCAACATTGTCTCTCTCATCCCCATCTTCACACATACACACTTCCAACACACATCCAACATTGTCTCTCTCATCCCCATCTTCACACATACACACTTCCAACACACATCCAACATTGTCTCTCTCATCCCCATCTCCATACATACACACTTCCAACACACATCCAACATTGTCTCTCTCATCCCCATATCCATACATACACACCACCAACACACATCCAACATTGTCTCTCTCATCCCCATCTTCACACATACACACTTCCAACACACATCCAACATTGTCTCTCTCATCCCCATCTCCATACATACACACCACCAACACACATCCAACATTGTCTCTCTCGTCCCCATCTCCATACATACACACTTCCAACACACATCCAACATTGTCTCTCTCATCCCCATCTCCATACATACACACCACCAACACACATCCAACATTGTCTCTCTCATCCCCATCTTCACACATACACACTTCCAACACACATCCAACATTGTCTCTCTCATCCCCATCTCCATACATACACACTTCCAACACACATCCAACATTGTCTCTCTCATCCCCATCTTCACACATACACGCCACCAACACACATCCAACATTGTCTCTCTCATCCCCATCTTCACACATACACACTTCCAACACACATCCAACATTGTCTCTCTCATCCCCATCTTCACACATACACACTTCCAACACACATCCAACATTGTCTCTCTCATCCCCATCTTCACACATACACACTTCCAACACACATCCAACATTGTCTCTCTCATCCCCATCTTCACACATACACACTTCCAACACACATCCAACATTGTCTCTCTCATCCCCATCTTCACACATACACACTTCCAACACACATCCAACATTGTCTCTCTCATCCCCATCTTCACACATACACACTTCCAACACACATCCAACATTGTCTCTCTCATCCCCATCTTCACACATACACACCACCAACACACATCCAACATTGTCTCTCTCATCCCCATCTTCACACATACACACCACCAACACACATCCAACATTGTCTCTCTCATCCCTATCTTCACACATACACACCACCAACACACATCCAACATTGTCTCTCTCATCCCCATCTTCACACATACACACTTCCAACACACATCCAACATTGTCTCTCTCATCCCCATCTCCACACATACACACCACCAACACACATCCAACATTGTCTCTCTCATCCCCATCTTCACACATACACACCACCAACACACATCCAACATTGTCTCTCTCATCCCCATCTCCACACATACACACCACCAACACACATCCAACATTGTCTCTCTCATCCCCATCTCCACACATACACACTTCCAACACACATCCAACATTGTCTCTCTCATCCCCATCTTCACACATACACACTTCCAACACACATCCAACATTGTCTCTCTCATCCCCATCTTCACACATACACACCACCAACACACATCCAACATTGTCTCTCTCATCCCCATCTTCACACATACACACCACCAACACACATCCAACATTGTCTCTCTCGTCCCCATCTCCATACATACACACTTCCAACACACATCCAACATTGTCTCTCTCATCCCCATCTCCATACATACACACTTCCAACATACATCCAACATTGTCTCTCTCGTCCCCATCTCCACACATACACACCACCAACACACATCCAACATTGTCTCTCTCGTCCCCATGTCCACACATACACACTTCCAACACACATCCAACATTGTCTCTCTCATCCCCATCTCCACACATACACACCACCAACACACATCCAACATTGTCTCTCTCATCCCCATCTCCACACATACACACTTCCAACACACATCCAACATTGTCTCTCTCATCCCCATCTTCACACATACACACTTCCAACACACATCCAACATTGTCTCTCTTATCCCCATCTTCACACATACACACTTCCAACACACATCCAACATTGTCTCTCTCATCCCCATCTTCACACATACACACCACCAACACACATCCAACATTGTCTCTCTCATCCCCATCTTCACACATACACACCACCAACACACATCCAACATTGTCTCTCTCATCCCCATCTTCACACATACACACCACCAACACACATCCAACATTGTCTCTCTCATCCCCATCTTCACACATACACACTTCCAACACACATCCAACATTGTCTCTCTCATCCCCATCTCCACACATACACACCACCAACACACATCCAACATTGTCTCTCTCATCCCCATCTTCACACATACACACCACCAACACACATCCAACATTGTCTCTCTCATCCCCATCTCCACACATACACACCACCAACACACATCCAACATTGTCTCTCTCATCCCCATCTCCACACATACACACTTCCAACACACATCCAACATTGTCTCTCTCATCCCCATCTTCACACATACACACTTCCAACACACATCCAACATTGTCTCTCTCATCCCCATCTTCACACATACACACCACCAAGACACATCCAACATTGTCTCTCTCATCCCCATCTTCACACATACACACCACCAACACACATCCAACATTGTCTCTCTCGTCCCCATCTCCATACATACACACTTCCAACACACATCCAACATTGTCTCTCTCATCCCCATCTCCATACATACACACTTCCAACACACATCCAACATTGTCTCTCTCATCCCCATCTTCACACATACACACTTCCAACACACATCCAACATTGTCTCTCTCATCCCCATCTTCACACATACACACTTCCAACACACATCCAACATTGTCTCTCTCATCCCCATCTTCACACATACACACCACCAACACACATCCAACATTGTCTCTCTCATCCCCATCTCCACACATACACACCACCAACACACATCCAACATTGTCTCTCTCATCCCCATCTCCACACATACACACCACCAACACACATCCAACATTGCCTCTCTCGTCCCCATCTCCATACATACACACTTCCAACACACATCCAACATTGTCTCTCTCATCCCCATCTCCACACATACACACTTCCAACACACATCCAACATTGTCTCTCTCATCCCCATCTTCACACATACACACTTCCAACACACATCCAACATTGTCTCTCTCATCCCCATCTCCACACATACACACTTCCAACACACATCCAACATTGTCTCTCTCATCCCCATCTTCACACATACACACTTCCAACACACATCCAACATTGTCTCTCTCATCCCCATCTTCACACATACACACTTCCAACACACATCCAACATTGTCTCTCTCATCCCCATCTTCACACATACACACTTCCAACACACATCCAACATTGTCTCTCTCATCCCCATCTTCACACATACACACTTCCAACACACATCCAACATTGTCTCTCTCATCCCCATCTTCACACATACACACTTCCAACACACATCCAACATTGTCTCTCTCATCCCCATCTTCACACATACACACTTCCAACACACATCCAACATTGTCTCTCTCATCCCCATCTCCACACATACACACTTCCAACACACATCCAACATTGTCTCTCTCGTCCCCATCTCCATACATACACACTTCCAACACACATCCAACATTGTCTCTCTCATCCCCATCTCCATACATACACACTTCCAACACACATCCAACATTGTCTCTCTCATTCCCATCTTCACACATACACACCACCCACACACATCCAACATTGTCTCTCTCATCCCCATCTCCATACATACACACTTCCAACACACATCCAACATTGTCTCTCTCGTCCCCATCTCCATACATACACACTTCCAACACACATCCAACATTGTCTCTCTCATCCCCATCTCCATACATACACACTTCCAACACACATCCAACATTGTCTCTCTCATCCCCATCTTCACACATACACACCACCAACACACATCCAACATTGTCTCTCTCATCCCCATCTTCACACATACACACTTCCAACACACATCCAACATTGTCTCTCTCATCCCCATCTCCACACATACACACTTCCAACACACATCCAACATTGTCTCTCTCATCCCCATCTTCACACATACACACCACCAACACACATCCAACATTGTCTCTCTCATCCCCATCTTCACACATACACACTTCCAACACACATCCAACATTGTCTCTCTCATCCCCATCTTCACACATACACACTTCCAACACACATCCAACATTGTCTCTCTCATCCCCATCTTCACACATACACACTTCCAACACACATCCAACATTGTCTCTCTCATCCCCATCTTCACACATACACACTTCGAACACACATCCAACATTGTCTCTCTCATCCCCATCTTCACACATACACACCATCAACACACATCCAACATTGTCTCTCTCATCCCCATCTTCACACATACACACCACCAACACACATCCAACATTGTCTCTCTCATCCCCATCTTCACACATACACACTTCCAACACACATCCAACATTGTCTCTCTCATCCCCATCTCCATACATACACACTTCCAACACACATCCAACATTGTCTCTCTCATCCCCATCTTCACACATACACACCACCAACACACATCCAACATTGTCTCTCTCATCCCCATCTCCATACATACACACTTCCAACACACATCCAACATTGTCTCTCTCGTCCCCATCTTCACACATACACACCACCAACACACATCCAACATTGTCTCTCTCATCCCCATCTCCACACATACACACCACCAACACACATCCAACATTGTCTCTCTCATCCCCATCTCCATACATACACACTTCCAACACACATCCAACATTGTCTCTCTCATCCCCATCTCCATACATACACACTTCCAACACACATCCAACATTGTCTCTCTCATCCCCATCTCCATACATACACACTTCCAACACACATCCAACATTGTCTCTCTCATCCCCATCTCCATACATACACACTTCCAAAACACATCCAACATTGTCTCTCTCATCCCCATCTTCACACATACACACCACCAACACACATCCAACATTGTCTCTCTCATCCCCATCTCCATACATACACACTTCCAACACACATCCAACATTGTCTCTCTCATCCCCATCTCCATACATACACACTTCCAACACACATCCAACATTGTCTCTCTCATCCCCATCTCCATACATACACACTTCCAAAACACATCCAACATTGTCTCTCTCATCCCCATCTCCAAACATACACACTTCCAACACACATCCAACATTGTCTCTCTCATCCCCATCTCCGTACATACACACTTCCAACACACATCCAACATTGTCTCTCTCATCCCCATCTCCACACATACACACTTCCAACACACATCCAACATTGTCTCTCTCATCCCCATCTTCACACATACACACCACCAACACACATCCAACATTGTCTCTCTCATCCCCATCTCCACACATACACACCACCAACACACATCCAACATTGTCTCTCTCATCCCCATCTCCATACATACACACTTCCAACACACATCCAACATTGTCTCTCTCATCCCCATCTCCATACATACACACATCCAACACACATCCAACATTGTCTCTCTCATCCCCATCTCCATACATACACACTTCCAAAACACATCCAACATTGTCTCTCTCATCCCCATCTTCACACATACACACCACCAACACACATCCAACATTGTCTCTCTCATCCCCATCTCCACACATACACACCACCAACACACATCCAACATTGTCTCTCTCATCCCCATCTTCACACATACACACTTCCAACACACATCCAACATTGTCTCTCTCATCCCCATCTTCACACATACACACTTCCAACACACATCCAACATTGTCTCTCTCATCCCCATCTCCACACATACACACTTCCAACACACATCCAACATTGTCTCTCTCATCCCCATCTTCACACATACACACTTCCAACACACATCCAACATTGTCTCTCTCATCCCCATCTCCACACATACACACTTCCAACACACATCCAACATTGTCTCTCTCATCCCCATCTCCACACATACACACCACCAACACACATCCAACATTGTCTCTCTCATCCCCATCTCCACACATACACACCACCAACACACATCCAACATTGTCTCTCTCATCCCCATCTTCACACATACACACTTCCAACACACATCCAACATTGTCTCTCTCATCCCCATCTTCACACATACACACTTCCAACACACATCCAACATTGTCTCTCTCATCCCCATCTTCACACATACACACTTCCAACACACATCCAACATTGTCTCTCTCATCCCCATCTTCACACATACACACTTCCAACACACATCCAACATTGTCTCTCTCATCCCCATCTTCACACATACACACCACCAACACACATCCAACATTGTCTCTCTCATCCCCATCTTCACACATACACACCACCAACACACATCCAACATTGTCTCTCTCATCCCCATCTTCACACATACACACCACCAACACACATCCAACATTGTCTCTCTCATCCCCATCTTCACACATACACACTTCCAACACACATCCAACATTGTCTCTCTCATCCCAATCTCCACACATACACACCACCAACACACATCCAACATTGTCTCTCTCATCCCCATCTTCACACATACACACTTCCAACACACATCCAACATTGTCTCTCTCATCCCCATCTCCACACAAACACACCACCAACACACATCCAACATTGTCTCTCTCATCCCCATCTCCACACATACACACCACCAACACACATCCAACATTGTCTCTCTCATCCCCATCTCCACACATACACACTTCCAACACACATCCAACATTGTCTCTCTCATCCCCATCTCCACACATACACACTTCCAACACACATCCAACATTGTCTCTCTCATCCCCATCTCCACACATACACACTTCCAACACACATCCAACATTGTCTCTCTCATCCCCATCTCCATACATACACACTTCCAACACACATCCAACATTGTCTCTCTCGTCCCCATCTCCACACATACACACCACCAACACACATCCAACATTGTCTCTCTCGTCCCCATCTCCACACATACACACTTCCAACACACATCCAACATTGTCTCTCTCATCCCCATCTTCACACATACACACTTCCAACACACATCCAACATTGTCTCTCTCATCCCCATCTTCACACATACACACCACCAACACACATCCAACATTGTCTCTCTCATCCCCATCTTCACACATACACACCACCAACACACATCCAACATTGTCTCTCTCGTCCCCATCTCCATACATACACACTTCCAACACACATCCAACATTGTCTCTCTCGTCCCCATTTCCACACATACACACCACCAACACACATCCAACATTGTCTCTCTCGTCCCCATCTCCACACATACACACTTCCAACACACATCCAACATTGTCTCTCTCATCCCCATCTCCACACATACACACCACCAACACACATCCAACATTGTCTCTCTCATCCCCATCTTCACACATACACACCACCAACACACATCCAACATTGTCTCTCTCATCCCCATCTCCATACATACACACTTCCAACACACATCCAACATTGTCTCTCTCGTCCCCATCTCCATACATACACACTTCCAACACACATCCAACATTGTCTCTCTCATCCCCATCTCCATACATACACACCACCAACACACATCCAACATTGTCTCTCTCATCCCCATCTCCATACATACACACTTCCAACACACATCCAACATTGTCTCTCTCATCCCCATCTCCATACATACACACTTCCAACACACATCCAACATTGTCTCTCTCATCCCCATCTTCATACATACACACTTCCAACACACATCCAACATTGTCTCTCTCATCCCCATCTCCATACATACACACTTCCAACACACATCCAACATTGTCTCTCTCATCCCCATCTCCATACATACACACTTCCAACACACATCCAACATTGTCTCTCTCATCCCCATCTCCATACATACACACTTCCAACACACATCCAACATTGTCTCTCTCATCCCCATCTCCATACATACACACTTCCAACACACATCCAACATTGTCTCTCTCGTCCCCATCTTCACACATACACACCACCAACACACATCCAACATTGTCTCTCTCATCCCCATCTCCATACATACACACTTCCAACACACATCCAACATTGTCTCTCTCGTCCCCATCTCCATACATACACACTTCCAACACACATCCAACATTGTCTCTCTCATCCCCATCTCCATACATACACACTTCCAACACACATCCAACATTGTCTCTCTCGTCCCCATCTCCATACATACACACTTCCAACACACATCCAACATTGTCTCTCTCATCCCCATCTCCATACATACACACTTCCAACACACATCCAACATTGTCTCTCTCATCCCCATCTTCACACATACACACTTCCAACACACATCCAACATTGTCTCTCTCATCCCCATCTTCACACATACACACCACCAACACACATCCAACATTGTCTCTCTCATCCCCATCTTCACACATACACACCACCAACACACATCCAACATTGTCTCTCTCATCCCCATCTTCACACATACACACCACCAACACACATCCAACATTGTCTCTCTCATCTCCATCTTCACAGATACACACTTCCAACACACATCCAACATTGTCTCTCTCATCCCCATCTCCACACATACACACCACCAACACACATCCAACATTGTCTCTCTCATCCCCATCTTCACACATACACACTTCCAACACACATCCAACATTGTCTCTCTCATCCCCATCTTCACACATACACACTTCCAACACACATCCAACATTGTCTCTCTCATCCCCATCTTCACACATACACACTTCCAACACACATCCAACATTGTCTCTCTCATCCCCATCTTCACACATACACACTTCCAACACACATCCAACATTGTCTCTCTCATCCCCATCTCCATACATACACACTTCCAACACACATCCAACATTGTCTCTCTCATCCCCATCTCCATACATACACACCACCAACACACATCCAACATTGTCTCTCTCATCCCCATCTTCACACATACACACTTCCAACACACATCCAACATTGTCTCTCTCATCCCCATCTCCATACATACACACCACCAACACACATCCAACATTGTCTCTCTCGTCCCCATCTCCATACATACACACTTCCAACACACATCCAACATTGTCTCTCTCATCCCCATCTCCATACATACACACAACCAACACACATCCAACATTGTCTCTCTCGTCCCCATCTCCATACATACACACTTCCAACACACATCCAACATTGTCTCTCTCATCCCCATCTCCATACATACACACCACCAACACACATCCAACATTGTCTCTCTCATCCCCATCTCCATACATACACACTTCCAACACACATCCAACATTGTCTCTCTCATCCCCATCTCCATACATACACACTTCCAACACACATCCAACATTGTCTCTCTCATCCCCATCTTCACACATACACACCACCAACACACATCCAACATTGCCTCTCTCATCCCCATCTTCACACATACACACTTCCAACTCACATCCAACATTGTCTCTCTCATCCCCATCTTCACACATACACACCACCAACACACATCCAACATTGTCTCTCTCATCCCCATCTTCACACATACACACCACCAACACACATCCAACATTGTCTCTCTCATCCCCATCTTCACACATACACACCACCAACACACATCCAACATTGTCTCTCTCATCCCCATCTTCACACATACACACCACCAACACACATCCAACATTGTCTCTCTCATCCCCATCTTCACACATACACACTTCCAACACACATCCAACATTGTCTCTCTCATCCCCATCTCCATACATACACACCACCAACACACATCCAACATTGTCTCTCTCGTCCCTATCTCCATACATACACACTTCCAACACACATCCAACATTGTCTCTCTCATCCCCATCTCCATACATACACACCACCAACACACATCCAACATTGTCTCTCTCGTCCCCATCTCCATACATACACACTTCCAACACACATCCAACATTGTCTCTCTCATCCCCATCTCCATACATACACACCACCAACACACATCCAACATTGTCTCTCTCGTCCCCATCTCCATACATACACACTTCCAACACACATCCAACATTGTCTCTCTCATCCCCATCTCCATACATACACACCACCAACACACATCCAACATTGCCTCTCTCGTCCCCATCTCCATACATACACACTTCCAACACACATCCAACATTGTCTCTCTCATCCCCATCTCCATACATACACACCACCAACACACATCCAACATTGTCTCTCTCATCCCCATCTTCACACATACACACTTCCAACACACATCCAACATTGTCTCTCTCATCCCCATCTCCATACATACACACTTCCAACACACATCCAACATTGTCTCTCTCATCCCCATCTTCACACATACACACCACCAACACACATCCAACATTGTCTCTCTCATCCCCATCTTCACACATACACACTTCCAACACACATCCAACATTGTCTCTCTCATTCCCATCTTCACACATACACACTTCCAACACACATCCAACATTGTCTCTCTCATCCCCATCTTCACACATACACACTTCCAACACACATCCAACATTGTCTCTCTCATCCCCATCTTCACACATACACACTTCCAACACACATCCAACATTGTCTCTCTCATCCCCATCTTCACACATACACACTTCCAACACACATCCAACATTGTCTCTCTCATCCCCATCTTCATACATACACACTTCCAACACACATCCAACATTGTCTCTCTCATCCCCATCTTCACACATACACACCACCAACACACATCCAACATTGTCTCTCTCATCCCCATCTTCACACATACACACCACCAACACACATCCAACATTGTCTCTCTCATCCCCATCTTCACACATACACACCACCAACACACATCCAACATTGTCTCTCTCATCCCCATCTTCACACATACACACTTCCAACACACATCCAACATTGTCTCTCTCATCCCCATCTCCACACATACACACCACCAACACACATCCAACATTGTCTCTCTCATCCCCATCTTCACACATACACACCACCAACACACATCCAACATTGTCTCTCTCATCCCCATCTCCACACATACACACCACCAACACACATCCAACATTGTCTCTCTCATCCCCATCTCCACACATACACACTTCCAACACACATCCAACATTGTCTCTCTCATCCCCATCTTCACACATACACACCACCAACACACATCCAACATTGTCTCTCTCATCCCCATCTCCATACATACACACCACCAACACACATCCAACATTGTCTCTCTCATCCCCATCTCCACACATACACACTTCCAACACACATCCAACATTGTCTCTCTCATCCCCATCTCCACACATACACACTTCCAACACACATCCAACATTGTCTCTCTCATCCCCATCTTCACACATACACACCACCAACACACATCCAACATTGTCTCTCTCATCCCCATCTTCACACATACACACCACCAACACACATCCAATATTGTCTCTCTCGTCCCCATCTCCATACATACACACTTCCAACACACATCCAACATTGTCTCTCTCATCCCCATCTCCATACATACACACTTCCAACACACATCCAACATTGTCTCTCTCGTCCCCATCTCCACACATACACACCACCAACACACATCCAACATTGTCTCTCTCGTCCCCATCTCCACACATACACACCACCAACACACATCCAACATTGTCTCTCTCATCCCCATCTTCACACATACACACTTCCAACACACATCCAACATTGTCTCTCTCATCCCCATCTCCACACATACACACTTCCAACACACATCCAACATTGTCTCTCTCATCCCCATCTTCACACATACACACTTCCAACACACATCCAACATTGTCTCTCTCATCCCCATCTTCACACATACACACTTCCAACACACATCCAACATTGTCTCTCTCATCCCCATCTTCACACATACACACTTCCAACACACATCCAACATTGTCTCTCTCATCCCCATCTTCACACATACACACCACCAACACACATCCAACATTGTCTCTCTCATCCCCATCTTCACACATACACACTTCCAACACACATAAAACATTGTCTCTCTCATCCCCATCTCCACACATACACACCACCAACACACATCCAACATTGTCTCTCTCATCCCCATCTTCACACATACACACCACCAACACACATCCAACATTGTCTCTCTCATCCCCATCTTCACACATACACACCACCAACACACATCCAACATTGTCTCTCTCATCCCCATCTCCACACATACACACCACCAACACACATCCAACATTGTCTCTCTCATCCCCATCTCCACACATACACACTTCCAACACACATCCAACATTGTCTCTCTCATCCCCATCTCCACACATACACACTTCCAACACACATCCAACATTGTCTCTCTCATCCCCATCTCCACACATACACACTTCCAACACACATCCAACATTGTCTCTCTCATCCCAATCTCCATACATACACACTTCCAACACACATCCAACATTGTCTCTCTCGTCCCCATCTCCACACATACACACCACCAACACACATCCAACATTGTCTCTCTCGTCCCCATCTCCACACATACACACTTCCAACACACATCCAACATTGTCTCTCTCATCCCCATCTTCACACATACACACTTCCAACACACATCCAACATTGTCTCTCTCATCCCCATCTTCACACATACACACCACCAACACACATCCAACATTGTCTCTCTCATCCCCATCTTCACACATACACACCACCAACACACATCCAACATTGTCTCTCTCGTCCCCATCTCCATACATACACACTTCCAACACACATCCAACATTGTCTCTCTCATCCCCATCTCCATACATACACACTTCCAACACACATCCAACATTGTCTCTCTCGTCCCCATCTCCACACATACACACCACCAACACACATCCAACATTGTCTCTCTCGTCCTCATCTCCACACATACACACTTCCAACACACATCCAACATTGTCTCTCTCATCCCCATCTCCACACATACACACCACCAACACACATCCAACATTGTCTCTCTCATCCCCATCTTCACACATACACACCACCAACACACATCCAACATTGTCTCTCTCATCCCCATCTCCATACATACACACTTCCAACACACATCCAACATTGTCTCTCTCGTCCCCATCTCCATACATACACACTTCCAACACACATCCAACATTGTCTCTCTCATCCCCATCTCCATACATACACACTTCCAACACACATCCAACATTGTCTCTCTCATCCCCATCTTCACACATACACACCACCAACACACATCCAACATTGTCTCTCTCATCCCCATCTCCATACACACACACTTCCAACACACATCCAACATTGTCTCTCTCGTCCCCATCTCCATACATACACACTTCCAACACACATCCAACATTGTCTCTCTCATCCCCATCTCCACACATACACACTTCCAACACACATCCAACATTGTCTCTCTCATCCCCATCTCCATACATACACACTTCCAACACACATCCAACATTGTCTCTCTCGTCCCCATCTCCATACATACACACTTCCAACACACATCCAACATTGTCTCTCTCATCCCCATCTCCATACATACACACTTCCAACACACATCCAACATTGTCTCTCTCATCCCCATCTTCACACATACACACTTCCAACACACATCCAACATTGTCTCTCTCATCCCCATCTTCACACATACACACCACCAACACACATCCAACATTGTCTCTCTCATCCCCATCTTCACACATACACACCACCAACACACATCCAACATTGTCTCTCTCATCCCCATCTTCACACATACACACCACCAACACACATCCAACATTGTCTCTCTCATCCCCATCTTCACACATACACACTTCCAACACACATCCAACATTGTCTCTCTCATCCCCATCTCCACACATACACACCACCAACACACATCCAACATTGTCTCTCTCATCCCCATCTTCACACATACACACTTCCAACACACATCCAACATTGTCTCTCTCATCCCCATCTTCACACATACACACTTCCAACACACATCCAACATTGTCTCTCTCATCCCCATCTTCACACATACACACTTCCAACACACATCCAACAATGTCTCTCTCATCCCCATCTTCACACATACATACTTCCAACACACATCCAACATTGTCTCTCTCATCCCCATCTTCACACATACACACTTCCAACACACATCCAACATTGTCTCTCTCATCCCCATCTCCATACATACACACTTCCAACACACATCCAACATTGTCTCTCTCATCCCCATCTCCATACATACACACCACCAACACACATCCAACATTGTCTCTCTCATCCCCATCTTCACACATACACACTTCCAACACACATCCAACATTGTCTCTCTCATCCCCATCTCCATACATACACACCACCAACACACATCCAACATTGTCTCTCTCGTCCCCATCTCCATACATACACACTTCCAACACACATCCAACATTGTCTCTCTCATCCCCATCTCCATACATACACACCACCAACACACATCCAACATTGTCTCTCTCATCCCCATCTTCACACATACACACTTCCAACACACATCCAACATTGTCTCTCTCATCCCCATCTCCATACATACACACTTCCAACACACATCAAACATTGTCTCTCTCATCCCCATCTTCACACATACACGCCACCAACACACATCCAACATTGTCTCTCTCATCCCCATCTTCACACATACACACTTCCAACACACATCCAACATTGTCTCTCTCATCCCCATCTTCACACATACACACTTCCAACACACATCCAACATTGTCTCTCTCATCCCCATCTTCACACATACACACTTCCAACACACATCCAACATTGTCTCTCTCATCCCCATCTTCACACATACACACTTCCAACACACATCCAACATTGTCTCTCTCATCCCCATCTTCACACATACACACTTCCAACACACATCCAACATTGTCTCTCTCATCCCCATCTTCACACATACACACTTCCAACACACATCCAACATTGTCTCTCTCATCCCCATCTTCACACATACACACCACCAACACACATCCAACATTGTCTCTCTCATCCCCATCTTCACACATACACACCACCAACACACATCCAACATTGTCTCTCTCATCCCTATCTTCACACATACACACCAACAACACACATCCAACATTGTCTCTCTCATCCCCATCTTCACACATACACACGTCCAACACACATCCAACATTGTCTCTCTCATCCCCATCTCCACACATACACACCACCAACACACATCCAACATTGTCTCTCTCATCCCCATCTTCACACATACACACCACCAACACACATCCAACATTGTCTCTCTCATCCCCATCTCCACACATACACACCACCAACACACATCCAACATTGTCTCTCTCATCCCCATCTCCACACATACACACTTCCAACACACATCCAACATTGTCTCTCTCATCCCCATCTTCACACATACACACTTCCAACACACATCCAACATTGTCTCTCTCATCCCCATCTTCACACATACACACCACCAACACACATCCAACATTGTCTCTCTCATCCCCATCTTCACACATACACACCACCAACACACATCCAACATTGTCTCTCTCGTCCCCATCTCCATACATACACACTTCCAACACACATCCAACATTGTCTCTCTCATCCCCATCTCCATACATACACACTTCCAACATACATCCAACATTGTCTCTCTCGTCCCCATCTCCACACATACACACCACCAACACACATCCAACATTGTCTCTCTCGTCCCCATGTCCACACATACACACTTAAAACACACATCCAACATTGTCTCTCTCATCCCCATCTCCACACATACACACCACCAACACACATCCAACATTGTCTCTCTCATCCCCATCTCCACACATACACACTTCCAACACACATCCAACATTGTCTCTCTCATCCCCATCTTCACACATACACACTTCCAACACACATCCAACATTGTCTCTCTTATCCCCATCTTCACACATACACACTTCCAACACACATCCAACATTGTCTCTCTCATCCCCATCTTCACACATACACACCACCAACACACATCCAACATTGTCTCTCTCATCCCCATCTTCACACATACACACCACCAACACACATCCAACATTGTCTCTCTCATCCCCATCTTCACACATACACACCACCAACACACATCCAACATTGTCTCTCTCATCCCCATCTTCACACATACACACTTCCAACACACATCCAACATTGTCTCTCTCATCCCCATCTCCACACATACACACCACCAACACACATCCAACATTGTCTCTCTCATCCCCATCTTCACACATACACACCACCAACACACATCCAACATTGTCTCTCTCATCCCCATCTCCACACATACACACCACCAACACACATCCAACATTGTCTCTCTAATCCCCATCTCCACACATACACACTTCCAACACACATCCAACATTGTCTCTCTCATCCCCATCTTCACACATACACACTTCCAACACACATCCAACATTGTCTCTCTCATCCCCATCTTCACACATACACACCACCAACACACATCCAACATTGTCTCTCTCATCCCCATCTTCACACATACACACCACCAACACACATCCAACATTGTCTCTCTCGTCCCCATCTCCATACATACACACTTCCAACACACATCCAACATTGTCTCTCTCATCCCCATCTCCATACATACACACTTCCAACACACATCCAACATTGTCTCTCTCATCCCCATCTTCACACATACACACTTCCAACACACATCCAACATTGTCTCTCTCATCCCCATCTTCACACATACACACTTCCAACACACATCCAACATTGTCTCTCTCATCCCCATCTTCACACATACACACCACCAACACACATCCAACATTGTCTCTCTCATCCCCATCTCCACACATACACACCACCAACACACATCCAACATTGTCTCTCTCATCCCCATCTCCACACATACACACCACCAACACACATCCAACATTGCCTCTCTCGTCCCCATCTCCACACATACACACTTCCAACACACATCCAACATTGCCTCTCTCGTCCCCATCTCCATACATACACACTTCCAACACACATCCAACATTGTCTCTCTCATCCCCATCTCCACACATACACACTTCCAACACACATCCAACATTGTCTCTCTCATCCCCATCTTCACACATACACACTTCCAACACACATCCAACATTGTCTCTCTCATCCCCATCTCCACACATACACACTTCCAACACACATCCAACATTGTCTCTCTCATCCCCATCTTCACACATACACACTTCCAACACACATCCAACATTGTCTCTCTCATCCCCATCTTCACACATACACACTTCCAACACACATCCAACATTGTCTCTCTCATCCCCATCTTCACACATACACACTTCCAACACACATCCAACATTGTCTCTCTCATCCCCATCTTCACACATACACACTTCCAACACACATCCAACATTGTCTCTCTCATCCCCATCTTCACACATACACACTTCCAACACACATCCAACATTGTCTCTCTCATCCCCATCTTCACACATACACACTTCCAACACACATCCAACATTGTCTCTCTCATCCCCATCTCCACACATACACACTTCCAACACACATCCAACATTGTCTCTCTCGTCCCCATCTCCATACATACACACTTCCAACACACATCCAACATTGTCTCTCTCATCCCCATCTCCATACATACACACTTCCAACACACATCCAACATTGTCTCTCTCATTCCCATCTTCACACATACACACCACCCACACACATCCAACATTGTCTCTCTCATCCCCATCTCCATACATACACACTTCCAACACACATCCAACATTGTCTCTCTCGTCCCCATCTCCATACATACACACTTCCAACACACATCCAACATTGTCTCTCTCATCCCCATCTCCATACATACACACTTCCAACACACATCCAACATTGTCTCTCTCATCCCCATCTTCACACATACACACCACCAACACACATCCAACATTGTCTCTCTCATCCCCATCTTCACACATACACACTTCCAACACACATCCAACATTGTCTCTCTCATCCCCATCTCCACACATACACACTTCCAACACACATCCAACATTGTCTCTCTCATCCCCATCTTCACACATACACACCACCAACACACATCCAACATTGTCTCTCTCATCCCCATCTTCACACATACACACTTCCAACACACATCCAACATTGTCTCTCTCATCCCCATCTTCACACATACACACTTCCAACACACATCCAACATTGTCTCTCTCATCCCCATCTTCACACATACACACTTCCAACACACATCCAACATTGTCTCTCTCATCCCCATCTTCACACATACACACTTCGAACACACATCCAACATTGTCTCTCTCATCCCCATCTTCACACATACACACCACCAACACACATCCAACATTGTCTCTCTCATCCCCATCTTCACACATACACACTTCCAACACACATCCAACATTGTCTCTCTCATCCCCATCTCCATACATACACACTTCCAACACACATCCAACATTGTCTCTCTCATCCCCATCTCCATACATACACACTTCCAACACACATCCAACATTGTCTCTCTCATCCCCATCTTCACACATACACACCACCAACACACATCCAACATTGTCTCTCTCGTCCCCATCTTCACACATACACACCACCAACACACATCCAACATTGTCTCTCTCATCCCCATCTCCACACATACACACCACCAACACACATCCAACATTGTCTCTCTCATCCCAATCTCCATACATACACACTTCCAACACACATCCAACATTGTCTCTCTCATCCCCATCTCCATACATACACACTTCCAACACACATCCAACATTGTCTCTCTCATCCCCATCTCCATACATACACACTTCCAACACACATCCAACATTGTCTCTCTCATCCCCATCTTCACACATACACACTTCCAACACACATCCAACATTGTCTCTCTCATCCCCATCTTCACACATACACACTTCCAACACACATCCAACATTGTCTCTCTCATCCCCATCTTCACACATACACACTTCCAACACACATCCAACATTGTCTCTCTCATCCCCATCTCCACACATACACACTTCCAACACACATCCAACATTGTCTCTCTCGTCCCCATCTCCATACATACACACTTCCAACACACATCCAACATTGTCTCTCTCATCCCCATCTCCATACATACACACTTCCAACACACATCCAACATTGTCTCTCTCATTCCCATCTTCACACATACACACCACCCACACACATCCAACATTGTCTCTCTCATCCCCATCTCCATACATACACACTTCCAACACACATCCAACATTGTCTCTCTCGTCCCCATCTCCATACATACACACTTCCAACACTCATCCAACATTGTCTCTCTCATCCCCATCTTCACACATACACACCACCAACACACATCCAACATTGTCTCTCTCATCCCCATCTTCACACATACACACTTCCAACACACATCCAACATTGTCTCTCTCATCCCCATCTCCATACATACACACTTCCAACACACATCCAACATTGTCTCTCTCATCCCCATCTCCATACATACACACTTCCAACACACATCCAACATTGTCTCTCTCATCCCCATCTTCACACATACACACCACCAACACACATCCAACATTGTCTCTCTCGTCCCCATCTTCACACATACACACCACCAACACACATCCAACATTGTCTCTCTCATCCCCATCTCCACACATACACACCACCAACACACATCCAACATTGTCTCTCTCATCCCAATCTCCATACATACACACTTCCAACACACATCCAACATTGTCTCTCTCATCCCCATCTCCATACATACACACTTCCAACACACATCCAACATTGTCTCTCTCATCCCCATCTCCATACATACACACTTCCAACACACATCCAACATTGTCTCTCTCATCCCCATCTCCATACATACACACTTCCAAAACACATCCAACATTGTCTCTCTCATCCCCATCTTCACACATACACACCACCAACACACATCCAACATTGTCTCTCTCATCCCCATCTCCATACATACACACTTCCAACACACATCCAACATTGTCTCTCTCATCCCCATCTCCATACATACACACTTCCAACACACATCCAACATTGTCTCTCTCATCCCCATCTCCATACATACACACTTCCAACACACATCCAACATTGTCTCTCTCATCCCCATCTCCAAACATACACACTTCCAACACACATCCAACATTGTCTCTCTCATCCCCATCTCCGTACATACACACTTCCAACACACATCCAACATTGTCTCTCTCATCCCCATCTCCACACATACACACTTCCAACACTCATCCAACATTGTCTCTCTCATCCCCATCTTCACACATACACACCACCAACACACATCCAACATTGTCTCTCTCATCCCCATCTCCACACATACACACCACCAACACACATCCAACATTGTCTCTCTCATCCCCATCTCCATACATACACACTTCCAACACACATCCAACATTGTCTCTCTCATCCCCATCTCCATACATACACACATCCAACACACATCCAACATTGTCTCTCTCATCCCCATCTTCACACATACACACTTCCAAAACACATCCAACATTGTCTCTCTCATCCCCATCTTCACACATACACACCACCAACACACATCCAACATTGTCTCTCTCATCCCCATCTCCACACATACACACCACCAACACACATCCAACATTGTCTCTCTCATCCCCATCTTCACACATACACACTTCCAACACACATCCAACATTGTCTCTCTCATCCCCATCTTCACACATACACACTTCCAACACACATCCAACATTGTCTCTCTCATCCCCATCTCCACACATACACACTTCCAACACACATCCAACATTGTCTCTCTCATCCCCATCTTCACACATACACACTTCCAACACACATCCAACATTGTCTCTCTCATCCCCATCTCCACACATACACACTTCCAACACACATCCAACATTGTCTCTCTCATCCCCATCTCCACACATACACACCACCAACACACATCCAACATTGTCTCTCTCATCCCCATCTCCACACATACACACCACCAACACACATCCAACATTGTCTCTCTCATCCCCATCTTCACACATACACACTTCCAACACACATCCAACATTGTCTCTCTCATCCCCATCTTCACACATACACACTTCCAACACACATCCAACATTGTCTCTCTCATCCCCATCTTCACACATACACACTTCCAACACACATCCAACATTGTCTCTCTCATCCCCATCTTCACGCATACACACTTCCAACACACATCCAACATTGTCTCTCTCATCCCCATCTTCACACATACACACCACCAACACACATCCAACATTGTCTCTCTCATCCCCATCTTCACACATACACACCACCAACACACATCCAACATTGTCTCTCTCATCCCCATCTTCACACATACACACCACCAACACACATCCAACATTGTCTCTCTCATCCCCATCTTCACACATACACACTTCCAACACACATCCAACATTGTCTCTCTCATCCCCATCTCCACACATACACACCACCAACACACATCCAACATTGTCTCTCTCATCCCCATCTTCACACATACACACCACCAACACACATACAACATTGTCTCTCTCATCCCCATCTTCACACATACACACTTCCAACACACATCCAACATTGTCTCTCTCATCCCCATCTCCACACAAACACACCACCAACACACATCCAACATTGTCTCTCTCATCCCCATCTCCACACATACACACCACCAACACACATCCAACATTGTCTCTCTCATCCCCATCTCCACACATACACACTTCCAACACACATCCAACATTGTCTCTCTCATCCCCATCTCCACACATACACACTTCCAACACACATCCAACATTGTCTCTCTCATCCCCATCTCCACACATACACACTTCCAACACACATCCAACATTGTCTCTCTCATCCCCATCTCCATACATACACACTTCCAACACACATCCAACATTGTCTCTCTCGTCCCCATCTCCACACATACACACCACCAACACACATCCAACATTGTCTCTCTCGTCCCCATCTCCACACATACACACTTCCAACACACATCCAACATTGTCTCTCTCATCCCCATCTTCACACATACACACTTCCAACACACATCCAACATTGTCTCTCTCATCCCCATCTTCACACATACACACCACCAACACACATCCAACATTGTCTCTCTCATCCCCATCTTCACACATACACACCACCAACACACATCCAACATTGTCTCTCTCGTCCCCATCTCCATACATACACACTTCCAACACACATCCAACATTGTCTCTCTCGTCCCCATTTCCACACATACACACCACCAACACACATCCAACATTGTCTCTCTCGTCCCCATCTCCACACATACACACTTCCAACACACATCCAACATTGTCTCTCTCATCCCCATCTCCACACATACACACCACCAACACACATCCAACATTGTCTCTCTCATCCCCATCTTCACACATACACACCACCAACACACATCCAACATTGTCTCTCTCATCCCCATCTCCATACATACACACTTCCAACACACATCCAACATTGTCTCTCTCGTCCCCATCTCCATACATACACACTTCCAACACACATCCAACATTGTCTCTCTCATCCCCATCTCCATACATACACACCACCAACACACATCCAACATTGTCTCTCTCATCCCCATCTCCATACATACACACTTCCAACACACATCCAACATTGTCTCTCTCATCCCCATCTCCATACATACACACTTCCAACACACATCCAACATTGTCTCTCTCATCCCCATCTTCATACATACACACTTCCAACACACATCCAACATTGTCTCTCTCATCCCCATCTCCATACATACACACTTCCAACACACATCCAACATTGTCTCTCTCATCCCCATCTACATACATACACACCACCAACACACATCCAACATTGTCTCTCTCATCCCCATCTCCACACATACACACCACCAACACACATCCAACATTGTCTCTCTCATCCCCATCTCCACACATACACACTTCCAACACACATCCAACATTGTCTCTCTCATCCCCATCTTCACACATACACACCACCAACACACATCCAACATTGTCTCTCTCGTCCCCATCTCCATACATACACACTTCCAACACACATCCAACATTGTCTCTCTCGTCCCCATCTCCATACATACACACTTCCAACACACATCCAACATTGTCTCTCTCATCCCCATCTCCATACATACACACTTCCAACACACATCCAACATTGTCTCTCTCGTCCCCATCTCCATACATACACACTTCCAACACACATCCAACATTGTCTCTCTCATCCCCATCTCCATACATACACACTTCCAACACACATCCAACATTGTCTCTCTCATCCCCATCTTCACACATACACACCACCAACACACATCCAACATTGTCTCTCTCATCCCCATCTTCACACATACACACCACCAACACACATCCAACATTGTCTCTCTCATCCCCATCTTCACACATACACACCACCAACACACATCCAACATTGTCTCTCTCATCCCCATCTTCACACATACACACCACCAACACACATCCAACATTGTCTCTCTCATCTCCATCTTCACACATACACACTTCCAACACACATCCAACATTGTCTCTCTCATCCCCATATCCACACATACACACCACCAACACACATCCAACATTGTCTCTCTCATCCCCATCTTCACACATACACACTTCCAACACACATCCAACATTGTCTCTCTCATCCCCATCTTCACACATACACACTTCCAACACACATCCAACATTGTCTCTCTCATCCCCATCTTCACACATACACACTTCCAACACACATCCAACATTGTCTCTCTCATCCCCATCTTCACACATACACACTTCCAACACACATCCAACATTGTCTCTCTCATCCCCATCTCCATACATACACACTTCCAACACACATCCAACATTGTCTCTCTCATCCCCATCTCCATACATACACACCACCAACACACATCCAACATTGTCTCTCTCATCCCCATCTTCACACATACACACTTCCAACACACATCCAACATTGTCTCTCTCATCCCCATCTCCATACATACACACCACCAACACACATCCAACATTGTCTCTCTCGTCCCCATCTCCATACATACACACTTCCAACACACATCCAACATTGTCTCTCTCGTCCCCATCTCCATACATACACACTTCCAACACACATCCAACATTGTCTCTCTCGTCCCCATCTCCATACATACACACTTCCAACACACATCCAACATTGTCTCTCTCATCCCCATCTCCATACATACACACCACCAACACACATCCAACATTGTCTCTCTCATCCCCATCTCCATACATACACACTTCCAACACACATCCAACATTGTCTCTCTCATCCCCATCTCCATACATACACACTTCCAACACACATCCAACATTGCCTCTCTCATCCCCATCTTCACACATACACACCACCAACACACATCCAACATTGCCTCTCTCATCCCCATCTTCACACATACACACTTCCAACTCACATCCAACATTGTCTCTCTCATCCCCATCTTCACACATACACACCACCAACACACATCCAACATTGTCTCTCTCATCCCCATCTTCACACATACACACCACCAACACACATCCAACATTGTCTCTCTCATCCCCATCTTCACACATACACACCACCAACACACATCCAACATTGTCTCTCTCATCCCCATCTTCACACATACACACCACCAACACACATCCAACATTGTCTCTCTCATCCCCATCTTCACACATACACACTTCCAACACACATCCAACATTGTCTCTCTCATCCCCATCTCCATACATACACACCACCAACACACATCCAACATTGTCTCTCTCATCCCCATCTCCATACATACACACTTCCAACACACATCCAACATTGTCTCTCTCATCCCCATCTCCATACATACACACCACCAACACACATCCAACATTGTCTCTCTCGTCCCCATCTCCATACATACACACTTCCAACACACATCCAACATTGTCTCTCTCATCCCCATCTCCACACATACACACCACCAACACACATCCAACATTGTCTCTCTCATCCCCATCTTCACACATACACACTTCCAACACACATCCAACATTGTCTCTCTCATCCCCATCTTCACACATACACACTTCCAACACACATCCAACATTGTCTCTCTCATCCCCATCTTCACACATACACACTTCCAACACACATCCAACATTGTCTCTCTCATCCCCATCTTCACACATACACACTTCCAACACACATCCAACATTGTCTCTCTCATCCCCATCTCCATACATACACACCACCAACACACATCCAACATTGTCTCTCTCATCCCCATCTCCATACATACACACCACCAACACACATCCAACATTGTCTCTCTCATCCCCATCTTCACACATACACACTTCCAACACACATCCAACATTGTCTCTCTCATCCCCATCTCCATACATACACACCACCAACACACATCCAACATTGTCTCTCTCGTCGCCATCTCCATACATACACACTTCCAACACACATCCAACATTGTCTCTCTCATCCCCATCTCCATACATACACACCACCAACACACATCCAACATTGTCTCTCTCGTCCCCATCTCCATACATACACACTTCCAACACACATCCAACATTGTCTCTCTCATCCCCATCTCCATACATACACACCACCAACACACATCCAACATTGTCTCTCTCATCCCCATCTCCATACATACACACTTCCAACACACATCCAACATTGTCTCTCTCATCCCCATCTCCATACATACACACTTCCAACACACATCCAACATTGTCTCTCTCATCCCCATCTTCACACATACACACCACCAACACACATCCAACATTGCCTCTCTCATCCCCATCTTCACACATACACACTTCCAACTCACATCCAACATTGTCTCTCTCATCCCCATCTTCACACATACACACCACCAACACACATCCAACATTGTCTCTCTCATCCCCATCTTCACACATACACACCACCAACACACATCCAACATTGTCTCTCTCATCCCCATCTTCACACATACACACCACCAACACACATCCAACATTGTCTCTCTCATCCCCATCTTCACACATACACACCACCAACACACATCCAACATTGTCTCTCTCATCCCCATCTTCACACATACACACTTCCAACACACATCCAACATTGTCTCTCTCATCCCCATCTCCATACATACACACCACCAACACACATCCAACATTGTCTCTCTCGTCCCCATCTCCATACATACACACTTCCAACACACATCCAACATTGTCTCTCTCATCCCCATCTCCATACATACACACCACCAACACACATCCAACATTGTCTCTCTCGTCCCCATCTCCATACATACACACTTCCAACACACATCCAACATTGTCTCTCTCATCCCCATCTCCATACATACACACCACCAACACACATCCAACATTGTCTCTCTCGTCCCCATCTCCATACATACACACTTCCAACACACATCCAACATTGTCTCTCTCGTCCCCATCTCCATACATACACACCACCAACACACATCCAACATTGCCTCTCTCGTCCCCATCTCCATACATACACACTTCCAACACACATCCAACATTGTCTCTCTCATCCCCATCTCCATACATACACACCACCAACACACATCCAACATTGTCTCTCTCATCCCCATCTTCACACATACACACTTCCAACACACATCCAACATTGTCTCTCTCATCCCCATCTCCATACATACACACTTCCAACACACATCCAACATTGTCTCTCTCATCCCCATCTTCACACATACACACCACCAACACACATCCAACATTGTCTCTCTCATCCCCATCTTCACACATACACACTTCCAACACACATCCAACATTGTCTCTCTCATCCCCATCTTCACACATACACACTTCCAACACACATCCAACATTGTCTCTCTCATCCCCATCTTCACACATACACACTTCCAACACACATCCAACATTGTCTCTCTCATCCCCATCTTCACACATACACACTTCCAACACACATCCAACATTGTCTCTCTCATCCCCATCTTCACACATACACACTTCCAACACACATCCAACATTGTCTCTCTCATCCCCATCTTCATACATACACACTTCCAACACACATCCAACATTGTCTCTCTCATCCCCATCTTCACACATACACACCACCAACACACATCCAACATTGTCTCTCTCATCCCCATCTTCACACATACACACCACCAACACACATCCAACATTGTCTCTCTCATCCCCATCTTCACACATACACACCACCAACACACATCCAACATTGTCTCTCTCATCCCCATCTTCACACATACACACTTCCAACACACATCCAACATTGTCTCTCTCATCCCCATCTCCACACATACACACCACCAACACACATCCAACATTGTCTCTCTCATCCCCATCTTCACACATACACACCACCAACACACATCCAACATTGTCTCTCTCATTCCCATCTCCACACATACACACCACCAACACACATCCAACATTGTCTCTCTCATCCCCATCTCCACACATACACACTTCCAACACACATCCAACATTGTCTCTCTCATCCCCATCTTCACACATACACACCACCAACACACATCCAACATTGTCTCTCTCATCCCCATCTCCATACATACACACCACCAACACACATCCAACATTGTCTCTCTCATCCCCATCTCCACACATACACACTTCCAACACACATCCAACATTGTCTCTCTCATCCCCATCTCCACACATACACACTTCCAACACACATCCAACATTGTCTCTCTCATCCCCATCTTCACACATACACACCACCAACACACATCCAACATTGTCTCTCTCATCCCCATCTTCACACATACACACCACCAACACACATCCAATATTGTCTCTCTCGTCCCCATCTCCATACATACACACTTCCAACACACATCCAACATTGTCTCTCTCATCCCCATCTCCATACATACACACTTCCAACACACATCCAACATTGTCTCTCTCGTCCCCATCTCCACACATACACACCACCAACACACATCCAACATTGTCTCTCTCGTCCCCATCTCCACACATACACACCACCAACACACATCCAACATTGTCTCTCTCATCCCCATCTTCACACATACACACTTCCAACACACATCCAACATTGTCTCTCTCATCCCCATCTCCACACATACACACTTCCAACACACATCCAACATTGTCTCTCTCATCCCCATCTCCACACATACACACCACCAACACACATCCAACATTGTCTCTCTCATCCCCATCTCCACACATACACACTTCCAACACACATCCAACATTGTCTCTCTCATCCCCATCTTCACACATACACACTTCCAACACACATCCAACATTGTCTCTCTCATCCCCATCTTCACACATACACACTTCCAACACACATCCAACATTGTCTCTCTCATCCCCATCTTCACACATACACACTTCCAACACACATCCAACATTGTCTCTCTCATCCCCATCTTCACACATACACACCACCAACACACATCCAACATTGTCTCTCTGATCCCCATCTCCACACATACACACCACCAACACACATCCAACATTGTCTCTCTCATCCCCATCTTCACACATACACACTTCCAACACACATCCAACATTGTCTCTCTCATCCCCATCTCCACACATACACACTTCCAACACACATCCAACATTGTCTCTCTCATCCCCATCTCCACACATACACACCACCAACACACATCCAACATTGTCTCTCTCGTCCCCATCTCCACACATACACACCACCAACACACATCCAACATTGCCTCTCTCATCCCCATCTCCACACATACACACTTCCAACACACATCCAACATTGTCTCTCTCATCCCCATCTCCACACATACACACCACCAACACACATCCAACATTGTCTCTCTCATCCCCATCTCCACACATACACACCACCAACACACATCCAACATTGCCTCTCTCGTCCCCATCTCCATACATACACACTTCCAACACACATCCAACATTGTCTCTCTCATCCCCATCTTCACACATACACACCACCAACACACATCCAACATTGCCTCTCTCGTCCCCATCTCCATACATACACACTTCCAACACACATCCAACATTGTCTCTCTCATCCCCATCTTCACACATACACACTTCCAACACACATCCAACATTGTCTCTCTCATCCCCATCTTCACACATACACACTTCCAACACACATCCAACATTGTCTCTCTCATCCCCATCTTCACACATACACACTTCCAACACACATCCAACATTGTCTCTCTCATCCCCATCTTCATACATACACACTTCCAACACACATCCAACATTGTCTCTCTCATCCCCATCTTCACACATACACACTTCCAACACACATCCAACATTGTCTCTCTCATCCCCATCTTCACACATACACACTTCCAACACACATCCAACATTGTCTCTCTCATCCCCATCTTCATACATACACACTTCCAACACACATCCAACATTGTCTCTCTCATCCCCATCTTCACACATACACACCACCAACACACATCCAACATTGTCTCACTCATCCCCATCTTCACACATACACACCACCAACACACATCCAACATTGTCTCTCTCATCCCCATCTTCACACATACACACCACCAACACACATCAGACATTGTCTCTCTCATCCCCATCTTCACACATACACACTTCCAACACACATCCAACATTGTCTCTCTCATCCCCATCTCCACACATACACACCACCAACACACATCCAACATTGTCTCTCTCATCCCCATCTTCACACATACACACCACCAACACACATCCAACATTGTCTCTCTCATCCCCATCTCCACACATACACACCACCAACACACATCCAACATTGTCTCTCTCATCCCCATCTCCACACATACACACTTCCAACACACATCCAACATTGTCTCTCTCATCCCCATCTTCACACATACACACCACCAACACACATCCAACATTGTCTCTCTCATCCCCATCTCCATACATACACACCACCAACACACATCCAACATTGTCTCTCTCATCCCCATCTCCACACATACACACTTCCAACACACATCCAACATTGTCTCTCTCATCCCCATCTCCACACATACACACTTCCAACACACATCCAACATTGTCTCTCTCATCCCCATCTTCACACATACACACCACCAACACACATCCAACATTGTCTCTCTCATCCCCATCTTCACACATACACACCACCAACACACATCCAATATTGTCTCTCTCGTCCCCATCTCCATACATACACACTTCCAACACACATCCAACATTGTCTCTCTCATCCCCATCTCCATACATACACACTTCCAACACACATCCAACATTGTCTCTCTCGTCCCCATCTCCACACATACACACCACCAACACACATCCAACATTGTCTCTCTCGTCCCCATCTCCACACATACACACCACCAACACACATCCAACATTGTCTCTCTCATCCCCATCTTCACACATACACACTTCCAACACACATCCAACATTGTCTCTCTCATCCCCATCTCCACACATACACACTTCCAACACACATCCAACATTGTCTCTCTCATCCCCATCTCCACACATACACACCACCAACACACATCCAACATTGTCTCTCTCATCCCCATCTCAACACATACACACTTCCAACACACATCCAACATTGTCTCTCTCATCCCCATCTTCACACATACACACTTCCAACACACATCCAACATTGTCTCTCTCATCCCCATCTTCACACATACACACTTCCAACACACATCCAACATTGTCTCTCTCATCCCCATCTTCACACATACACACTTCCAACACACATCCAACATTGTCTCTCTCATCCCCATCTTCACACATACACACCACCAACACACATCCAACATTGTCTCTCTCATCCCCATCTCCACACATACACACCACCAACACACATCCAACATTGTCTCTCTCATCCCCATCTTCACACATACACACTTCCAACACACATCCAACATTGTCTCTCTCATCCCCATCTCCACACATACACACTTCCAACACACATCCAACATTGTCTCTCTCATCCCCATCTCCACACATACACACCACCAACACACATCCAACATTGTCTCTCTCGTCCCCATCTCCACACATACACACCACCAACACACATCCAACATTGCCTCTCTCATCCCCATCTCCACACATACACACTTCCAACACACATCCAACATTGTCTCTCTCATCCCCATCTCCACACATACACACCACCAACACACATCCAACATTGTCTCTCTCATCCCCATCTCCACACATACACACCACCAACACACATCCAACATTGCCTCTCTCGTCCCCATCTCCATACATACACACTTCCAACACACATCCAACATTGCCTCTCTCGTCCCCATCTTCACACATACACACCACCAACACACATCCAACATTGCCTCTCTCGTCCCCATCTCCATACATACACACTTCCAACACACATCCAACATTGTCTCTCTCATCCCCATCTTCACACATACACACTTCCAACACACATCCAACATTGTCTCTCTCATCCCCATCTTCACACATACACACTTCCAACACACATCCAACATTGTCTCTCTCATCCCCATCTTCACACATACACACTTCCAACACACATCCAACATTGTCTCTCTCATCCCCATCTTCATACATACACACTTCCAACACACATCCAACATTGTCTCTCTCATCCCCATCTTCACACATACACACTTCCAACACACATCCAACATTGTCTCTCTGATCCCCATCTTCACACATACACACTTCCAACACACATCCAACATTGTCTCTCTCATCCCCATCTTCACACATACACACTTCCAACACACATCCAACATTGTCTCTCTCATCCCCATCTTCACACATACACACCACCAACACACATCCAACATTGTCTCTCTCATCCCCATCTCCACACATACACACCACCAACACACATCCAACATTGTCTCTCTCATCCCCATCTCCACACATACACACCACCAACACACATCCAACATTGCCTCTCTCGTCCCCATCTCCATACATACACACTTCCAACACACATCCAACATTGTCTCTCTCATCCCCATCTCCACACATACACACTTCCAACACACATCCAACATTGTCTCTCTCATCCCCATCTTCACACATACACACTTTCAACACACATCCAACATTGTCTCTCTCATCCCCATCTCCACACATACACACTTCCAACACACATCCAACATTGTCTCTCTCATCCCCATCTTCACACATACACACTTCCAACACACATCCAACATTGTCTCTCTCATCCCCATCTCCACACATACACACTTCCAACACACATCCAACATTGTCTCTCTCATCCCCATCTTCACACATACACACTTCCAACACACATCCAACATTGTCTCTCTCATCCCCATCTTCACACATACACACTTCCAACACACATCCAACATTGTCTCTCTCATCCCCATCTTCACACATACACACTTCCAACACACATCCAACATTGTCTCTCTCATCCCCATCTTCACACATACACACTTCCAACACACATCCAACATTGTCTCTCTCATCCCCATCTCCACACATACACACTTCCAACACACATCCAACATTGTCTCTCTCATCCCCATCTTCACACATACACACTTCCAACACACATCCAACATTGTCTCTCTCATCCCCATCTTCACACATACACACTTCCAACACACATCCAACATTGTCTCTCTCATCCCCATCTCCACACATACACACTTCCAACACACATCCAACATTGTCTCTCTCATCCCCATCTCCACACATACACACTTCCAACACACATCCAACATTGTCTCTCTCATCCCCATCTCCACACATACACACTTCCAACACACATCCAACATTGTCTCTCTCATCCCCATCTCCACACATACACACTTCCAACACACATCCAACATTGTCTCTCTCATCCCCATCTCCACACATACACACTTCCAACACACATCCAACATTGTCTCTCTCATCCCCATCTTCACACATACACACTTCCAACACACATCCAACATTGTCTCTCTCATCCCCATCTCCACACATACACACCACCAACACACATCCAACATTGCCTCTCTCGTCCCCATCTCCATACATACACACTTCCAACACACATCCAACATTGTCTCTCTCATCCCCATCTCCATACATACACACTTCCAACACACATCCAACATTGTCTCTCTCATCCCCATCTCCATACATACACACTTCCAACACACATCCAACATTGTCTCTCTCCTCCCCATCTTCACACATACACACCACCAACACACATCCAACATTGTCTCTCTCATCCCCATCTTCACACATACACACTTCCAACACACATCCAACATTGTCTCTCTCGTCCCCATCTTCACACATACACACTTCCAACACACATCCAACATTGTCTCTCTCGTCCCCATCTCCATACATACACACTTCCAACACACATCCAACATTGTCTCTCTCATCCCCATCTCCATACATACACACTTCCAACACACATCCAACATTGTCTCTCTCATCCCCATCTTCACACATACACACTTCCAACACACATCCAACATTGTCTCTCTCATCCCCATCTTCACACATACACACCACCAACACACATCCAACATTGTCTCTCTCATCCCCATCTTCACACATACACACCACCAACACACATCCAACATTGTCTCTCTCATCCCCATCTCCACACATACACACTTCCAACACACATCCAACATTGTCTCTCTCATCCCCATCTCCACACATACACACTTCCAACACACATCCAACATTGTCTCTCTCATCCCCATCTCCACACATACACACTTCCAACACACATCCAACATTGTCTCTCTCATCCCCATCTTCACACATACACACCACCAACACACATCCAACATTGTCTCTCTCATCCCCATCTCCACACATACACACTTCCAACACACATCCAACATTGTCTCTCTCATCCCCATCTTCACACATACACACCACCAACACACATCCAACATTGTCTCTCTCATCCCCATCTCCATACATACACACTTCCAACACACATCCAACATTGTCTCTCTCATCCCCATCTCCACACATACACACTTCCAACACACATCCAACATTGTCTCTCTCATCCCCATCTCCACACATACACACTTCCAACACACATCCAACATTGTCTCTCTCATCCCCATCTCCACACATACACACCACCAACACACATCCAACATTGTCTCTCTCATCCCCATCTCCACACATACACACTTCCAACACACATCCAACATTGTCTCTCTCATCCCCATCTCCACACATACACACTTCCAACACACATCCAACATTGTCTCTCTCATCCCCATCTCCACACATACACACTTCCAACACACATCCAACATTGTCTCTCTCATCCCCATCTCCACACATACACACTTCCAACACACATTCAACATTGTCTCTCTCATCCCCATCTCCATACATACACACTTCCAACACACATCCAACATTGTCTCTCTCATCCCCATCTCCATACATACACACCACCAACACACATCCAACATTGCCTCTCTCATCCCCATCTCCACACATACACACTTCCAACACACATCCAACATTGTCTCTCTCATCCCCATCTCCACACATACACACTTCCAACACACATCCAACATTGTCTCTCTCATCCCCATCTCCATACATACACACTTCCAACACACATCCAACATTGTCTCTCTCATCCCCATCTCCATACATACACACTTCCAACACACATCCAACATTGTCTCTCTCATCCCCATCTCCATACATACACACTTCCAACACACATCCAACATTGCCTCTCTCATCCCCATCTCCACACATACACACTTCCAACACACATCCAACATTGTCTCTCTCATCCCCATCTCCACACATACACACTTCCAACACACATCCAACATTGTCTCTCTCATCCCCATCTCCACACATACACACTTCCAACACACATCCAACATTGTCTCTCTCATCCCCATCTCCATACATATACACTTCCAACACACATCCAACATTGCCTCTCTCATCCCCATCTCCACACATACACACTTCCAACACACATCCAACATTGCCTCTCTCATCCCCATCTCCACACATACACACTTCCAACACACATCCAACATTGTCTCTCTCATCCCCATCTCCACACATACACACTTCCAACACACATCCAACATTGTCTCTCTCATCCCCATCTCCACACATACACACTTCCAACACACATCCAACATTGTCTCTCTCATCCCCATCTCCATACATACACACCACCAACACACATCCAACATTGCCTCTCTCATCCCCATCTCCACACATACACACCACCAACACACATCCAACATTGTCTCTCTCATCCCCATCTCCATACATACACACTTCCAACACACATCCAACATTGTCTCTCTCATCCCCATCTCCACACATACACACCACCAACACACATCCAACATTGTCTCTCTCATCCCCATCTCCACACATACACACCACCAACACACATCCAACATTGTCTCTCTCATCCCCATCTCCACACATACACACTTCCAACACACATCCAACATTGTCTCTCTCATCCCCATCTCCACACATACACACCACCAACACACATCCAACATTGTCTCTCTCATCCCCATCTCCACACATACACACTTCCAACACACATCCAACATTGTCTCTCTCATCCCCATCTCCACACATACACACCACCAACACACATCCAACAGACATCCTACTGTCCTCGGAAAGCCCATCTCCTCTATCTCCCTGTGGTGCCCCCCCCCCTCCCACTCCTGGTCACCTCCTAGTGGCCCCGTGTCCAAGCCTCGGCAGCCGAGTGTACTTCCGTTCTGAGACATCACCAAAGGAATCTGCACAATTAGACCTGGCATTGTCTGTGGATTGTTGGGGCTTTCTTTCTTTCTTTCTTTCTTTCTTTCTTTCTTTCTTTCTTTCTTTCTTTCATTCTTCTTTCAATCCTCCCTTTCTTTCTTTCTTTCTTTCTTTCTTTCTTTCTTTCTTTCTTTCTTTCTTTCTTTCTTTCATTCTTCTTTCAATACTCTCTTTCTTTCTTTCTTTCCTTTTTTCTTTCTTTCTTTCTTTCTTTCTTTCTTTTCCTCTCTCTTTCTTGCTCGCGTTCAGTTTTCTTTCTTTATTTCTTTCTTGCTTTCTTCTTTTTTCTTCATTTATTTATATTTTCTTTCTTTCTTTATTCATTCCTTACTTTCTGTGTGTATATGTAACTGTTGGTCTCTTTGCCTGTCAGTTTGTGAGTCTATGTGTCTTCCTGTCTGTTTTTATTATGTATTTATTTTTCCTCCATTGTTTCTTTCTTTCTCTCTGTTTGTCTGTTTATGTGTCAGTGGGTCTGCGTATCTATGTGTCTGTCTGTCCGCCTCTTGTTCTATGTTTCTGTCTGTCTGTATTACTTCTGTCTGTCTGTATTACTATTTTCTGTCTGTCTGTCTGTCTGTCTGTCTGTCTGTCTGTCTGTCTGTCTGTCTGTCTGTCTGTCTGTATGCCTTTCGTTCTATGTGTCTGTCTATCTGTATTAATACTGTCTGTCTGTCTGTCTGTCTGTCTGTCTGTCTGTCTGTCTATCTGTCTGTCTGTCTGTCTGTCTGTCTGTCTGTATTATTACTCTCTGTCTGTCTCTCGTTCTATGTTTCTGTCTGTCTGTTTGTATGTGTGTCTGTCTGTCTGTATTACTACTGGTTGTCTGTATTACTACCGCCTCTCAGTCTGTATTACAACTGTCTGTCTGTCTCTCGTTCTATGTGTCTGTCTGTCTGTATTACTACCGTCTGTCTGTATTACTACCGTATGTCTGTCTGTGTTACTACCGTTTGTCTGTCCTTCTATCAACAAGACCCATCCAAGCTGGGTCTACCAGGGAGCCCAGGTCAGTGTGACACACCCACATCTGTGCAGGTTCGAGCCATGACCCCCAGCCGTCAGGCTGGCGCGCTACCCACTGTGATATCACAGGCTGCAGAAAGAGGGCGCTGAGTGTAATATGAAGCCTCCGCTGTTTGAATGGCAGTGAATGTGATATGAACCCTCCACCATTGAATGGCAGTGAATGTGATATGAACCCTCCACCATTGAATGGCAGTGAATGTGATATGAACCCTCCACCATTGAATGGCAGTGAATGTGACATGAAGCCTCTGCTGTTTGAATGGCAGTGAATGTCATATGTAGCCTCCACCGTTGAATGGCAGTGATTGATTGATTGATTTAGGAACCGACATCACAGCATTCTGGGCATTCCCATAAGCGCTCCGTCCCCATCCTCAGCAGCCAGCGAATTGTTCCAACCCCAATAGTACCAGTAGCAATTTGATTATATGTGCCGTAGTGTAAAGCAACGAGGTATAATACTGGAGAAACTGATCTACGATTTTGATTTCCTAATGTTACAAGAACTGAATACAAACTCTTTTAAGTGCCCTAGCTATACATGTTACATTAACTCAACTTGGCAGGGAAGACATAGGCAGGCTCTGGTGGTCAAGAATGGTTTACAGCATTCAATACTGGATATGAGTGGGTGGGGTCAGGAGAGTAAAGAGGTGCAGGGAATGCGGATACAAATCGGCCGATACAGTTGGAACCTGATAAATATATATGTAAGTGGGGAATATTGCATAAGCAGAGAGAGTTGGGACTGGTTGAAAGGTTCAGTGGACACTCCAGGTACCAGGTATCTGATATGTAGTGATTTCAACGCCCGCGCCAAGGAATGGGACAGGTCGGGAGAGAACAGACAGGGTACTGCTCTTGCTGAGGCCTTGCTTGAGACGGATGTTGTCTGACACTCACTAGGCTAGCAATGAGACCGGGGGACCCTGACACGGCCATCGCCCTGATGATTGTATCCCAAGAGGCGGCATCAGATATGAAATGGAGCGTCCTTGGAGACCATGGAAGTGACCACCTCCCCTGTTCTGTGCTGATACCAAAGTCCAGCACAGTAGGACTATAAGGGCTCGCAGGGCATTCAGTTATGATCGCGACCACTCTTCGCTCTTGGGGCGTCTTAGATCACGGGGAAGATCTAAACCAACAAGAATAATCTTCACCCAACCACCATGGTGGTCACCAGAGGTGGAGAATTCATGGAGGGAAAAGAGGGCTGCCATAAGGAATTGGCAGAGGGTGCGGAGAGCAACCAATTCAGTTGACACAGAATTGGAAGAGGCTGAAAGGTATAAAAAAGTAAAGGTGCAGGATTTTAAACTCTGAGGTACAGAGGATTAAGTGGGAACAGTTTATCAATGAAGTCAGTGAGGATGTGACATTGGGAAAATTCTGGAGTTTGCACCGGCAGATGAAGAGACAGGCGATGTCTGGTACACGTGGTACCGTTTATGATGATAACAACCGACCTATGACAACTGACAATGACAAAGAGGAGGCTTTTCTTGCGTGATTTTTAAAACAGACCGATCAGCAAGATAGGGCTATTAGAGATAATGTCAGAGAAGCCTTGTCACGGGTCACTAGGAAGGAGGACTGTGAGATTAAAGTGGAGGACATTAGACGGGTACTGAAACGGGCTAAAGACAGCGCCAGGTCCAGATGGCGTGAGGTACTCCCATATGAGGAACATAAATGATGGGGACTTAGAAGAGATGGCTCTTTGTTTCAACCTAAGCATCAATACGGCTGAAATACCCCACGATTGGCTGCATAGCTACCTGGTCCCACTCCCAAAGCCAGGTAAGGATCACTCCAGACTTAATGGATACCACAGCATAACCCTGCACAACACATATGGCAAAGTCCTCGAAAAGATAGTAGCACACAGGCTCCAGCGACATTTGGAAAGTCGCAATCTACTTCCCGAAAGGCTCGGGAGTTACCGGCTTGGGAAGGACACCTGGGCCAATGCTGCAACTTTTGCATTTGATGTCAACGAGGGCTTCCAGGATAAACAAGAGATAGTGGCGGTAGCTCTTGACCTGGAGGATGCGTATAACCGGGTCAGGTATGATCGGCTGATACACACACTGTTGGACATGGAGGTCTGCCCTTGCCTTGTTAGATGGGTTGCGGCAGTCCTTTATGAACGTAAGGTTGCACTTCGCATGGGTTCCTGGACTTCTGACCCCTGTACTATTACACCTGGGTTGCCGCAGGGATCTGCCTTGTCCCCAGTGCTCTTTAATGTCTACACCAGCAAAATCGCAAGCTATTGAGACACCAGGTGTGGGTAGAACCTTGACATTTGTACATGATGTTCTGATGTGCAGACAGGGCCAGTCTGTCGAAAGACTTACAGGTGACGGTGAACAGGGTGGCGGAGTGGTGCAGGGACGCAGGGGCCATTATACACCCAGACAAGGCATCGGTTGTGTGGTACTCCCTGGATAGCCGGATCGTCAAGGCAGACGTCCCAGGTATTATTTTGAATGGATGTCCTCTTAGTCGAGAGAGTAAATTGAAGTACTTGGGTATCACCTTTGACAGGTGTTTGTCTTTTAAGGATCATGTGGAGGCTTTGGTGGTGAAGGCTGGCTGGGGACTTAATGCATTGAGGGCTATGGCAGCAACCGGGGTAGATCAGAGGATGCTGTACAGGCTCTTTCAGCAGTTAATAATTTCTGTCATTGAGTATGGTTTGGGGCTTCTGACAGTATCAAAGAGCCAGCTTGAAAGGTTGGAGCGCATACAGAATGTTGCCATGCGGTTAATCCTGAGGTGCACAAAGGACACATCAATTATATGCATGAGGCATATCCTGGCGCTACCAACAATGACAGATAGGCATAGGGTCCTTCAGGCCAAATGGTACCTGAGAGTTGCTGCAAATAGGGATCACCCGCTGCATGCAGCCATGGATATAGTCAAGGGTCATAGACTAAGAGAGGCAGGTCCTGGATGGCACAGGCAGAACTTTCTATAAGTCAGGTGTGTGATCTAGAGACCATCAATCGTGAAAGAGAGTGGATTGAAGTTCCGGAAGACATGACGGGCTGGCATAATGTAATAATAACACTGGGTCGTGAATGCAGGGAAAGGCAGCGGGCCGCACTGAGTTTGAAGTGCAACAGCTAATCCAGAGCAACACACATCAAGGTGAAATTGGCATCTACACCGATGGATCAGTGGTGAGAAACATACGTAGTGGCTGGGGCTTTATTGCAAAGGCTATTGGGCGAGTCTTGAAAAAGGAGAGTCTGGCATATGAGACTACGACCTCCAGCATGAGAATGGAGGTTGAGGCAGTAACAGCGGCATTCTGGTGGCTAGAGAAGACTACTGCAACACACGTTGTATTCATTACGGATTCAAAGAGTATGCTTAGCAAAGTGGAGAAAGGAATGTTTCGTGTGGAATGGCTCTCGCCGCTTCAGAGGTCACAGATCGTGAGAATTGTATAGATATTTTGCCCTGGCCATGCGGGTGTACGGGGGAATGAACAGGCTGATAGGCTAGCATGGAATGCACCTCTTGGTGGAATTTTGCCTATGGACAAGGGGGAGGTGGTCGTGCACTTGTGGGACCAGGTGGAGAAGGCGGAGGAACAGACTGAGAACCCATTTGTGGAACAAATGAGATTGCGAGGGGTCGGCAGGGGTTCTGAAAGAATCTCAAAACTGAGAGGGAAGACCAGGAGAACTTTTAATCAGATAGCGGTGGGAACGATTAGTAGTATGACTCTTCGCTTGCTGTTGAACGAGGGGACGGAGCACGTATGGGAATGTCCTGAGTGCAGTGATGTCGGTTCTTGACTCAACTCACCTCAACGCTGATTATATGTCCGTCTCGCCTTTCCTCTGAGCGTCGATCGTCGGCCAGATCCCCTCGTCACACCTCGCTGCCTCATTCTTACCAGACTATGGTGATCCATTTGCTCCTCCGAGGTGTACACGTGCTCCCACAAGGCCGCAACCACATCTGCCTTATCATGCATCACCAAGTTTTGCCGAGCCAGCCAATCTGTCCGCCTGTTCATTCCCCAACACACCGGAATGCCCCGGAGAAAAGATCCAGACGATGCTTGTCACCCGTGACCTCCGAAGCTAAGCAAGCCACTCTGCACGAAGCTTGCCTGTCCTCGCCTTACTCAGCATGCTTTCTGAGTCAGTTACAATCACGATGTGTGTGTATCGTATTCTCGATCCAACGGAAAGCTGCACTGACCGCCTCCACCTCCATTCTTAAGCTAGATGTTGTGTTTTCATATGCCAGGCTCTCTTGCACCAAACGTCGACCATTAGCTTATGCTAAGAACCCCCAGGTACTTCTCCTACTTCTCAACACCGACCCATCAGTGTAGATAATCACATCACCCGGGCGAGCATTATCCTGAATTAGTTGCTGGATTTCCAATTCCGTGGCCCCTGCTGGCCACTCCCTGCACTCCCGACTCAATGTGATTATAACTCTGCACAAGTCTGACTGCTCGGCTGGCACTCTGACCCACTCCTCTCCTCGCCTAATGTTCTCCAAGACCTGTCTGATCGTATCCTCCGCCTGAGCCATCCATGATTTCCCTCTTATCAGTCTCTGACCCTTAACTGCGTCCAGCGCCTCATGCAACGGGTGATCTGTGTCAGCAGCTACTCTGAGGTATGCCTTCGCTTGCATCACCTTCGCTTCGTATGCGCTCTAATCTCGCCAGCTGACTCTTTGAGACAGTGAGCAGTCCTTGTCCATAATCAATCGCTGAAAGGGTCAAGTGCTGGTATGGTGTGAAAAGCATTCTCTGTTCTGTGTCCATTGCAGCCATAGCTTTAAGTGCATTGAGTTGAATGACAGTAAATGTGATATGAAGCCTCCACCGTTGAATGGCAGTGAATGTGATATGAAGCCTCTGCTGTTTGAATGGCAGTGAATGTGATATGAAACCTCCACCGTTGAATGGCAGTTAATGTGATATGAAGCCTCAACCGTTAAACGGCAGTGAATGTCATATGAAGCCTCTGCTGTTTGATTAGCAGTGAATGTGATATGAAGCCCCCACCGTTGAATGGCAGTGAATGTGATATGAAGCCTCCACGGTTGAATGACAGTGAATGTGATATGAAGCTTCCACCGTTGAATGGCAGTGAATGTGATATGATGCTTCTGCTGTTTGAATAGCAGTGAATGTAATATGAAGCCTCCACTGTTGAATGACAGTGAATGTGGTATAAAACCGCCACTGTTAAATGACAGTGAATATTCCACTAAACACTGAAAGAATACGACGCGCCTGGAAGCAGCAAAGCTGCTATTTCTGAGATGAATGTTTTGCAGACAGTGAATAATCGGAGGCGTATATATTGTGATTATTATTGGGCATATGTGTATGTGAGGGAGTATGTGTGTGCTATTGGTTGGGTGCATAACTGTGAGAGTTAGAGCAAATGGTGTATGTATGTATGTATGTATGTATGTATGTATGTATGTATGTATGTATGTATGTATGTATGTATGTATGTATGTATGTATGTATGTATGTATGTATGTATGTATGTATGTATGTATGTATGTATGTATGTATGTATGTATGTATGTATGTATGTATGTATGCATGCATGCATGCATGCATGCATGCATGCATGCATGTATGTATGTATGTATGTATGTATGCATGCATGCATGCATGCATGTATGTATGTATGTATGTATGTATGTATGTATGTATGTATGTATGTATGTATGTATGTATGTATGTATGTATGTATGTATGTATGTATGTATGTATGTATGTATGTATGTATGTATGTATGTATGTATGTATGTATGTATGTATGTATGTATGTATGTATGTATGTATGTATGTATGTATGTATGTATGTATGTATGTATGTATGTATGTATGTATGTATGTATGTATGTATGTATGTATGTATGTATGTATGTATGTATGTATGTATGTATGTATGTATGTATGTATGTATGTATGTATGTATGTATGTATGTATGTATGTATGTATGTATGTATGTATGTATGTATGTATGTATGTATGTATGTATGTATGTATGTATGTATGTATGTATGTATGTATGTATGTATGTATGTATGTATGTATGTATGTATGTATGTATGTATGTATGTATGTATGTATGTATGTATGTATGTATGTATGTATGTATGTATGTATGTATGTATGTATGTATGTATGTATGTATGTATGTATGTATGTATGTATGTATGTATGTATGTATGTATGTATGTATGTATGTATGTATGTATGTATGTATGTATGTATGTATGTATGTATGTATGTATGTATGTATGTATGTATGTATGTATGTATGTATGTATGTATTTGGGGGGTACGGGGTGTCAGGCTTTGGTAGCACCTTTGGTAAGGATGGCTCTCATGTCCTTTCAGGACCCATCCCCCACTGGTCCAAGTCTGACACCCAGCTCGTGCCTGTGGCTCCTAGTAGCTGTCAGCATGCGACAGCGGCCACCCCCCGGGCAACAGCTGTGAGACGCTGGCTAAACCAGGCATGGGTATCCGATTTGGTGTCAAACCAAGAGGTAAACTAGGGTATGCCTACCCAGCATGTGAAAACAGGATTCGGCAGACTGCGCGGAAGAAATCATTCCTGATTCAACGGGCAAGACGGCGTTTACCTGCAAAGCGTTGTGGAACGTAATGAGCACGGCAAGGCACGTAGAGCGCCCTGGTCATCCACTGCACCTGTATTCGTCTCCAATCGTCTCGACTTGTCTTGCCACTGGACTCAGATGGAATCAGGCGAGAGAGTGAGGTCGACGAATTGCGCAACTCTTCCTCACTTTAATCCAAGTCATCGCGCAAGTCATTCTTCATCCAACGTCACATATCACCTTCAAGCCCTGTGGCGATGGGCGAGCGGCAAAGCGGCAGGCGTGGGCACGCTGGCAGCCGTAGTCGCAGACCTGCACACAGGCGGCTCAGGCCATATGGTCGTCTTCTACTGACCGGAGCAGCAGTGGGATTCGGCAGCCCCCTGAGCGTCTGAGCAGCCCTCTATAGGAACACACTGCTCACCTCCATAGCATGAGGAAGGGGCTAGAAAAGGTGCCCTAAACATTGGTTGCTCCATCACTACCTAACCAGCTAGCCGCGGTTGGTGGGTACCCTAAACTGCGGTCGACATACAAAGAAAGATAAAACAAGCAAAGCTAAAAGAGTAAACCATATTCCCTTAACAATTGGAACTTGGAATGTACGCACCCTACTTGACAGAGACGGCGCGTCAGGTCCAGAGAGACGAACAGCACTGATTGGGAGAGAGCTGGGCAGGTACAACATCGACATTGCAGCCTTGAGCGAGACACGACTTGCAGAAGAAGGCCAAATCTGTGAAATTGGTGCCGGCTACACATTTTTCTGGAGTGGAAGGAAAAGCGAGGAAAGACGCCAATCCGGTGTGGGATTTGCCATTAAGTCGGCCCTGGTCGGCAAATTAGCTGGATTTCCAAAGGCTGTAAATGACAGGCTCATGACCATGAAGTTGCCTCTGCTGAATGGAAGGAAGCACGCAACCATTGTGAGTGTCTACGCACCAACTATGACCAACGAAGATGATGTCAAGAATAAGTTCTATGAGGACCTGCACAATGTATTAACATCTGTTCCCAAAGGAGACAAACTTATACTCCTTGGGGATTTCAATGCCAGAGTAAGCACGGACACCACCTCTTGGAGTGGCATTATTGGAAAGCATGGAGTCGGAAATTGTAACACCAATGGACTCCGCCTCCTTCAGACATGTGCCGAACATGATCTCCTGATTACGAACACAATTTTCCGTCTCCCCATGAGAAATAGGACATCGTGGATGCACCCTCGCTCGAAACACTGGCACCTCATTGACTATGTAATCATCAGGAGGAGTGACAGACAAGACGTTCGAGTGACAAAATCCATGTGTGGTGCCGAATGTTGGACAGACCATCGTCTCATTGTCTCGAAAATGAACATCCACATCAGGCCACCACGGCGTCCTCAAGGGGCAAAAATGCAAACAAAGCTAAATGTCACCCGCCTAAACAGCAAGAAAATGCAGCAGTCGTTTGAAAATATGCTGGAAGACCGCCTCAAGCCCAATGCTGAAGCAAAACAGGATACAGAAACAGAATGGAGAGCCCTAAAGGACACGATTTACAACACTGCTATGGAAATCCTGGGTCCAGACCCCCGAAAGCATAAAGACTGGTTTGATGAAAATTCCGAAGACATCAACCAATTGCTGGCCGAGAAACATCTTCTCCTCAAGGCACATTTGAATGACCCAAAGTCAACATCAAAAAAAGATGCTTTCAAGAACATTCAGAGAGTAGTGCAGCAGAAACTTCGGCACATGCGGGACTCCTGGCTGAGCAGCAAAGCTGATGAAATTCAGGGCTTTGCTGACAGACACGATATGAAAAACTTCTACGACTCACTGAAAGCGGTCTATGGTCCTTCATCACCAGGCATAGTTCCCCTCCTCAGTGCAGACGGGGGAACATTGGTCACCGATAAGAAATAAATCCTCCAACGCTGGGCAGAGCATTTCAGCAAAATCTTAAATGCAACTTCCTTCTTCGATGATGAAACCATCAATTGCCTTCCTCAAGTTCCCACCAATGAGA
>OY992889.1:4852679-4855179 GCA_963921405.1 Cepaea hortensis | reverse complement strand
GTACGCATACCTTGGGTGTCGGAATTGTATATATATAAATAAACCGGGAAATTATATACAATAACTCATCAGACCAGAACATTTTTAATGTTGGCTATGCAACATTAAACAGATTGAAGATCTTTCTGCGTTATAGCTACACCTTGTAGCAAATGACACCAACATCAATTACGATCCACTTCAGGGATTGATGACAGGCAACGTGCCTAAAGGTGTCAAAGTCGTAGGATTCGAGTAAGAACAGAATTGGTTATCAAATCGATTGGATTGGATTATTACAAACATAATCATATATCAAATCGATTGGATTGGAAGATTATTTCTACACAATTATTACAAACATAATCATCTATCAAATCGATTGGATTGGTCTACTATCAAACTATTGGAAAATGTTTGCTGATTCTTGAGCTGAGTATTATATTTGTTTGTGGTTTGTCAGTAATTAGTTATAGTCAAAATACTGTAATTTTACACGCATTCATTTTGTCTTTATTATCGTAACCGTGATGACGTCATAGGCGCGATACACAATTTTGTGCTATTTTGTGCTGTGAATTCGTGTTCGCGGTGCATTATTGATTTGTTTACATAATAATGGGATTTCTTAGGGACATCACAAATATAGCATCCTATATGGATGACATTGGTGTCCATACTACAGAGACAGTACATCATGCGTACATTCTTAGACAGATCTTTTGTCGCATTCGAATGTTTGGTCTTACAGTAAAGCCTAGTAAAACTGAGATTGCATTTCAGGAAATTCAATTTTTAGGTCATAGGATTTCAAAGGGTTTTTTATACACGGATCCGAACATTGTGACTAAGATTCTTAACATTAGTTCGCCCAAAACTAAAAAAAGAGGTTAGAACATTGCTAGGTCTTATTAATTATTATCAAAAATTTATAAAAAAATTTGCTGGAATGACTGCTAAATTATCAGAATTTCTTAAAAAAAGAACAGCCAAATAGGATCCAATGGTCGGAAGAACATGAGAGAATTCTTCAGGAAATAAAATCATTGTTTAGTTCTCCACCAATTCTTAGAATTCCAGACATGTCAAAGGACTTTGTGGTACAAACAGATGCCAGCTGACATACCATATCGGCAATTTTGCTTCAGGAATATAATGGACTGTTGCACCCAGTTTTATATTCAAGTCGTAAATTGAATCAAACTCAACGGCTGTATGCAATTACCGAACTTGAGGCACTTTCTGTGGTTGAGGCAATTAAGAAATTTGAGAAATATCTATTGGGTAAAAAGTTTCTGGTAATATCTGACAGTATGCCATTGAAAATCTTTAAGGATGGTTCTCCCAAAAACGCAAGAATACACAGATGGTCGCTTTTGCTTCAGGATTTCGATTTTTCTGTTGCTCATATTTCTGGAACACAAAATAATTTAGCGGATCTACTCAGTAGACTATAAATAAATTATGAAAGTTTTATGTAGATATATATTTTTTTTTTTCTGATTTTTTTTTTAAGTGTAACATTACGGTAGGATGACTGTGGCTAAGTCTGAATTACCACAGATATATATATATATATATATATATATATATATATATATATATATATATATATATATATATATATACATATATATATATATATATTTTAAAGAAAGTATGGACGTAAGTTAGTCACTTGTTATTATTATTATTGCAGAAAGACAGGTGAAAAAGTGTCACGAGATGCAATGCGAACCTGGCATGATCAATTAAGATTGCTGCATTCTTGGACAGGCCAGAATGGTAGTATCAGAGACAGGTGAAAAGTTTCACGTACTGTGGAGGCGACATGATCAATTAAGTTGGCGTCACTCTTTGACAAGCCAGCGTGGTAGTATTGTTGGTAGTTTGCCTAATAGATATACTATTAATTTGATTTGGGTAATGTAGTCTTTGAAAATAATTAACAGATTCAATGCACACGGAAGTGATGACAGTATCGATTAATAGTTTTAATGACGGTGTAGAGTTTGTGGATTTCAGGTGATAGGTAGATATATGATAGTTAATTAAGTAGGTATATTTTAAATAATATTGGTTGCTTTAAGTAAAAATGTTTTTTTTTTTTTTTAATGTTATGGTTATATATATATATTTTTTTGTGTTTATAACTATTATGATGATTGATATTGGTTATTTTAATTATCAGTACATTAATGTGTTGTAGTTATTAATGTCAGTAGTATGTTTTGTGTTAACTAATCATCATATATGTATCATTTTCGTGATGGACGAATGAAGAGAAAGGAATGAAAGAAAAGTAATAGACACAAACATATAGTAACAATACACATTATAGGATATATAGATACATATAACAAATGAACAACACATTATAGATATATAACACAGTTATATTGAGAACAGTTTTCCTTATCGACATGATGTAGCGAAAAGAAATGATGGTGTACCAGGTCGACTTGGAGTTGTGTGGATGTATGTATTCACGTCAAGGACAATCAGTTGTCGACTACGGATC
>OY992889.1:4832679-4847679 GCA_963921405.1 Cepaea hortensis | reverse complement strand
AATCAATTTCTTCTCATAACATGTCCAAAAAATTTTGACTGTCTACGTCTAATTTCTCTAATAAATTTACGATTTTTATTTGTCTCCTGAAGTACTTGGTCATTGGTTTTTCTGTCTGTCCATGGTATTCTTTGCATTTTCCTCAGAAACCACATTTCTGCAGCCATCGGATGTTTTTCAGCTTGACTACACATTGTCCAAGTTTCACATCCATACGAAAGAACAGGCTCTATGTATCCCCTCAACACTCTTTTTCTCGTTTCAACTGACATCTTTTTATTGGTCAGAATCTTTTTCATCTTGCTAAAGGCTACTTTCGCCATGGCGATTTTTGTTCTAATCTCTTCAAGGCATCTCCCATCAGATGTTATGACTGTTCAGAGATAACTCTACCGATTCACTTGTTAAGGAATATTACCATTTACTTGTATATTACATTGTGGTATTTCGTTCTTCCTAGTAACGACCATAATCTGTGTCTTTTTTACAATTTAATTCTAACCCCAGTTGTTCACTGTGTGCAACAATCTACTAATTGTTGCAGATCCCGCTCATTGTGCAATCAATACTCTATCATCTGCATATCTAATGTTATTGATGTTTCGTCCTCCAATGCTGATTCCATTTATATCTTCTACATTTCTGAAAATATTTTCACTGTATAGGGGAAAAAATCTGGAAACATTACACATCCCTGTCTCACACCTCTCTTAATAGGCTGATATTGTCCTACTTCATTATCAATCCTTATGGCAGCTTGTTGTTTCCAATAAATGTTTTTAATAAGTCTAATGTCTCTCCCATCAATTTGTAGATCTGCAAGCATATCTACCATGTTGACATGTCTTACTCTATAGAAAGCCTTTGTGTAGTCAATAAAGCAAAGATGTATATCTTTGTTTACTTCTATAGCACGTTCAATAACTGATCGCAGCATATACACAGCATTTACTGTACCCTTTTCTTCCACCAACCCACATTGTTCTTCCCCTATTTCAGGTTCTATTTTCTTCCTCACTCTTTGCATGATAATTCGTAGCAAAATCTTTGTGATGTGACTCATTATACTAATTGTTCTATGCTGATCACATTCCAAGGCTCCTGATTTCTTTGGGATTGCAATAAATACAGAGTTACATAATTCAGAAGGTATATCTCCGGTAAGATATAATGTGTTCAGTAGTCTGGTGACTTGATCTATTCCATATTCTTCTAAAGCTTTAATCATTTCTGTTGTGATGTTATCTGCACCGGGAACCTTGCCGGCTTTCATATGTTTAAGAACATTTCAAACCTTCATCTTCAAAATTGTCGGTCCTTCATTATTAATTCGAATATCATACTGTTCATCTCTATTATCATCATAAAGTTTTTCACATAAACTAACCATGCCTGTACTAGGCATCAACAACCAACGCAAGAAAGCTATAATAAACAAGAACACAAGAAAGACGACAGTGACCAGTGGCAACAACAGTCCAAGCGGACACTCCAGCAGCGTGAAATAACCATAGATCATAGTGCAACACATGTCGTCATTGGAGACTCCCTGCTGAAGGGAATCTATAGTGATCGCATGTCATCTTCTGACAGCGAATCAACTTCAATCTACCCTGTACCAGGCGCTGACATTGACAGGCTGACCGCTACACTGCGACGATTCCAAGTGAACAACCGAATTAGGAGAGCAACAGTCCATATTGGTGTTAATAACATAATGGATAATAAAATCATCAGCACCTCACAACTAGCTACATTGGAGGTGCTGTTGCGCAAAAGATTTCCGAAATCATCCTTGTTTATTTCATCTATCATTCCACCATGTTACGGGTTCCAGCGTCGTACTGCCGATGCTGCTAATCTAACGTTATATAAATTCTGTAAAAATAATAACATGAATTTCATAAATAACACCCCTTACTTTACGTCACCGCCCGGAGCTCCTAAGAAAAAACTATACAGGGATCAAATACATTGTTCCAAGCTCGGGAAGTAGCTTCCTAGCGAAGAACATAAAATATCCCGAACGTGCACAACAACCAGCACCAGTTACAGGAGTAAACCGAACTTCACCTCCGGCAACAGCCATCTCACTGTGTTCAGATAACACTCCTTCTCTTCCCACACCACCCTTGCCCCAGGAACACAATGTCGTGAATAGCAACCCAAGTTCTAATCCAAATGTTGCTAAATATGATCCTTTGTTTCCTACCTTGCCCGTAAAACAGTCTCCCTCTATGATGTCAAAGGGGACACCGTTAAACAATGGTGCTGTGCCGCCGATGCCTGCTTCCAATGTAGGCACTTCCAATGACACTCATAGCAATCCCTCGCTGGACGGTAATCTACAACCCTATGAGTGGAACCGTCAACTTCAGCAGCTAATGCGATACAATCCTGCAGCCCTGCACCAAGAATTCATGATATCACTCCAGCAAAGACATTTTCCTGCCCCCTCTAACAGCCTTAACTATTTCTAAATAAAGTTTCAAAATCCCTGCAATTTTGTATACCACAAGCGACATCTTCCTTTTAGTTTATAATGTTCGCCAATCACGATCAGTGGCTCAACAAAAATGGTCTATATATAGGCCATCTCAACATCTTTCATCTGCTCAACAAATTACCTGAGCTCTCGGTAATACTGTCCAAACAGTTCCATGTGTTTGGAATCACAGAAAGTCGTCTTAACGACAAAATAACCGACTCCGAAATCTCAATTAAGGGGTTTAAAGTAATTCGGAAAGATGCAAATCAAAAATTAGAGACAGGTATTGCTGTATACATTTCCAATTCCCTCAACTGTTCCCGTAGAAGTGATCTCGAGACAGTAGAGATAGAATGTGTTTGGTTAGAGGTGAAGCCAGCCAGCCAACAACCGTTTCTCATTGGATACCTATATAGGAATCCTTGTGCCGGGTACAGTTGGTATGACTGCTTCACTACAATGATGGATAGAGTGTTTACAGCAGGTAGAGGAGTTATGATACTAGGTGACTTCAACATAGATATTAGTAAATCCAACCAGACATGGGACGATATCATTCTTTCTTACAATTTCAAACAACTAATAAACCGTCCTACAAGGGTTACTGACACATCCTCAACTATAATTGATCATATATATGTTACTTGTCCAGATAATATTATTGAATGTTCTGTTCCTGTTAGTACAGTTAGTGACCACTACCCGGTATGTTGTACATGGTCAAGAATTGGGTTCAAATCTCTGAAACATAAACATGTAAGTATCAAATTTTGAAATTTTAAAGCATTCAACCAAGATTTATTTTTGCAAGACTTAAGAAAAGCAGCCCTTGATCACGTTTACCAACTTCCTGACCCGGACGATGCATTAGCTTTCTGGACGAAGACAGTCTACAATGTGTTCGATAAACACGTGCCAATTAAAGAAGTTCGAGTCAAAAATCAACATAAATCCCCATGGGTCACTAGAGAAGTTCTGGAAATCATGAGAGAGCGAGATACAGTACACAAAAATAAAGACTTCATCAATTACCGCAGACTAAGGAATAAAGTTAAATACGAAATTCGTAGGATTAAAAAAGATCATTTAAAAAATTTGATTGTAGATAATTCAATCAGTACACATATATGGAAGGCTATTAACTTGCTAACCAATAAGAAACGCCCTACAGAATCAGCAATTCCAAATTCTATAACATGCGATGAATTCAGTTGGTTCTTTCAATCAGAAATAGAGAATCTAAAGTCTTCAATACCAGACTCATCGTGTAATTTAAGTTCACTGGCATCATTCTGTGAGGAGAAGTGCACCAGAAATATTCCCGCTGAGATTCCTTTAATGTCTGTTGCAGACGTTTATAAATATCTCTTAAACCTCAAATCAATAAACTCACACGGCCTAGATGGTATCAGTAATAGAATTCTTCGTTGTGCTGCACCAGTCATTGGCGAGTCCTTAACGTTCATATATAACCAGTGCCTTAGGGTGGGTCCTAACTAAGTATCATTTGGGGTTTCAAACCCCCGATAAATCGTTCTTTACGGGGTTATCCCGCCATCTTGTTTCGTCACAAAAACGGACCACAAGTGACCCAGATATTTTGAACTTGGCGGTTATTTTCTTGGGTGACTACTTCCGGTTGTCGTGATGACTACTTCCGGTCTAAGGGCGGCGGCGGCGGGGCGGCGGTCGCGGTGGCGGTGGCGGCGGCGGTGGTGGTGGGGTCCCATAAATACATGTCGTAGGTGTGTAGATGATTATTATTAGTCATGGATCCGAGATGGAAACATCCTTTTACAGCTTTGATTGCGGGTCCAACAAGATGTGGAAAATACATCTTTGTACAAAAGTTTCTTTCTCATTTATCAGACATGGTCGACCCGATTCCAGGGGAGATTATATGGTGCTATGGAGAATGGCAATCCATGTATGAGACTATGAAAGGCATTACATTTAACGAAGGCTTACCGGATATGGAACAGTGGACAGGCGATAGACGTCGTCTAGTAGTAATAGATGACCTTATGTCCGAGACAGATGATAGGGTAACTAAGCTATTTACGAAAGGTAGTCATCATCGCAATCTCAGTGTTGTGTATATAGTCCAGAATCTCTTTGGGAAGAATAAAGAGCAAAGAACAATCAGCTTGAATTCACATTACCTAGTGGTATTTAAGAACCCACGTGACGGATCTCAGATTACCAATCTGGCCAAACAGATGTATCCAGGTCGCGTGTCATATGTCCAAGAGAGTTTTAAGGACGCGACAGCGGCTCCACACGGTTATTTGCTGTTTGACCTTCGACAAGAAACACCGGATCAGCTCCGCTTACGAAGTCATATTTTTCCAGATCAACGTCAAGCCCCAGAGTATCTTCTGCCGCTGATTCAATCTAATGCAATGAACAGCAAGCGCCTAAATGTGTTACATGTCTCAAAGCCTAGATTGGACCTATACAAAACATGTTTCGCCTATTCTGGTGCTCACTTATGGAATGAGCTGCCTCCAGATCTGAAAACTCCAATGAGTCCCTACACATTTAACCGAAAACTCTTTCAATACTTAATCCATATCGACTATATGCCACCATAATTCATTTACTGGTATAATTGTTCATTATAATTATTTAACTATAATTGTTCACTATTTATGTGTGTGCGTGTGGGAGCGAGAGAGAGAGAGAGAGAGAGAGAGAGAGAGAGTGAGAGAGAGAGAGAGAAAGTGGGTGTCAGAGAGAGGGAGAGAGTGAGTGTGTGTGTGCGCACGTGCATGCGTGTGTGTGGAGAGAGTGATTGAGCGAGAAATGGTGGGGGAATGTGTCAGTGCATGCATTCGTACGTGTATGTGTGAGAGTGAGTGAGGGAGTGTGTGCGTGCGTGCATGCGTTCATGCGTACGTGTATGTATGAGAGAGTGTGATTGAGAGAGTGAGTGTGTGTGTGAAGGATTGTGTGTGAGAGAGTGAGACAGTGGGAGAGTTGATGTGTTAGTGTGTGTTAGTGTGTGTGAGCGCGCGCATGCGTGTGAGTGTGTGTATATGAAAGAATACAGAGAGAGAGAGAGAGAGAGAGAGAGAGAGAGAGAGAGAGAGAGAGGGAGCTGAGCAGATGCATGTCATGTAACACGCATGTTATGTAACACGTGAATCCATATGTTTGTGTATTCTCATTTGTCATATTATCAGTTAAATACCATTTGATTTATCATGCATAATATAAACTCATGTTCATTACTGTAGTTTGAGTGAGCGGGAGGGTGAATGAGTGAGCATGAGAGTGAATGAGTGAGCGCGAGAGTGAATGAGTGAGCGCGAGAGTGAATGAGTGAGCGTGTGTGAGAGAGAGAGAGAGAGAGAGAGAGAGAGAGAGAGAGAGAGAGAGAGTGTGTGTGTGTGTGTGTGTGTGTGTGTGCGTGTGTGTGTGTTTCACTATTTTTACGTCACATACTTTTTATGTACACATTTTTTCTCCATGTTTAACATTTTTATGAGACTGCTCATGACAAGTGTCAGTGTATGTGTGTGAGTAAAGTGTGGGAGTTTGTTCATACTAGTTTCAATGCTAAGTGAGACATTTTGTATGTGTCTAGATGTGAGGAGGTGTGAGTGTGTATGGAGGATGTGTGTGAGTGTGGAGGATGTGTGTGAGTGTGGGGATATGTGTGAGTGTGGGGATATGTGTGGGTGGGGGATGTGTGGGTGGGGGTATGCGTTTGGATGGGTTGGGGTGTGTGGGATTTGGTGGGTAGTGATATTTGTGGGTGTTGGTGGGATGTGTGGATGGATGTGTGGAGGTGAAAGTAGGGGTGTGGGAATGGGTGTGGGAGATGTGTACTTGGGTGGAGGATATGTGTATGGGACGGATGCGGGGGATGTGTGTTTATGTGGGTGGAGATGTGTGGATGGTTTGAGGAAGTATGTGTGGGTGGCGGGGTTGTGTGGGTAGGCGATTGTGTTGGGTGGATTGAGGATGCAAGGGCGGGTGGGGAGAAGTGTATGGTGTGTGGGTGTGAGATATGTGTGCGGTGTGTTGGTGCGGGATGTGTGCATGATGTGTGGGTGGAAGGTATGTTTGTGGTGGTATGGTTGAGGATATGTGTGTGGGTGAAGGATAGTGAGTAGTGTTGGGGATGTGTGTGATGGGTGCGGGGAATGTGTGTATGGGTTGGGTATATGTGGGGGTGAGTAGGGGATGTGTGGTGGTTGGGGGAATTATGTGGGGGTGTGTGGGTGGGAGATGTGTGCGTGGATGGGGAATGAGTGGGTGAGGGTGTGTGAGTGGCTTAGTGATGTGTAGGTGGGTGAGGGAGTTGTGTGTGTCGGGGTGGGATGTGTGAGTGGGTGGAGGATGTGTGTAGGTAGGGGTATTGAGATCGAGAGATGTTTGGTTGGGGGTGGGTGGGTGGGTGGGGGTATGGGTGCGTAGTGGAGGATGTATGCGTGAGTGAGTGTGTGTTGGTGGACGGGTAGGGAATGCGTGTGTGGGTGGGGAGAGGTGTGTGGTGTCTTGGTTGGGGATATTGTGTGGGTGAGGTATGTGTGTTTTATGATGTGTGAGTGGGGGTATATGGGGTGGATGGGTAAGTGTATATGTGTGGGTGGGAATATTGTGTGGTATCTGGGTGGGGGATATGTGTGTGGTGTGTAAGTGGGGATGTGTTGGTGAGGGATATGTGTGTGTGTGTGAGGTGCGTGGGTTGGGAATATTGCGTGGTAGGGGGTGTATGTGATGTGCGGGTTGGGGATTGTATGGTGGGGGATTGGGTTAAGGCATGTGTGGGTGGGTGGAAGTTGTATGTGTGGGTGGTGGGGTGTGTGTTAGTGGTTTGGGGATGTATGGGTGGTTAGGGAGATTTTTGTGTGTGGGGGGGGGGAGAGGGACATGTCAGTTGGTGGGGATGTGTGTGTATGGTTTGGGGATGTGTGAGTGGATGTGCGATGTGTGGGTTGGTGGGGGATTGTGTGCCTGAGTGGGGAATATGTGGTCGATGGAGATGTGGCTGGGAGATGGGTGGTTTGAGGTGTGGGTGGGGAGAGGGTGTGTGGGTTAGGATGTGGATGGGCGTGGGATGTGTGGGTTAGTGGGGGAATGTTTGTGGGTGGCGAGTGTGTTTTGGTTGGGGGATTAGGTGAGGGCAGTGTGTGTGGGTGGGGGATGTGAGCGAGGGGGATGGGTCGGTTGGTGGGGTATGTATGTGTCCCTGATGTGCGTGTGTGTGGGTAGGTGGGGGTGTGTGGGTGGGTGGGGTGATGTATGGATAAGTGGGAGATGGGCCTCATAACATAAGCCTTGTTTATGTTTACAACATTCATTTCACAATGTTTATTTTTCTTCCTATGTAAATGTATAATGCTCTTGATGAATGAAAGACGAGTGATTGGAAGGGCCGAATGTAAGACGGGCCTGCGCGCCCAATTTGTGACCCTAATAAAGTTGATTTGATTTGATTTGATTTTGTAGAATCTGATCTTTTTCTATTATGATTTTGCCATCTTTAATTTTTAGACAGCCTGCTGATGTACTTGTTCTTTTATTAGTACGTTCCTGAATTCTTTTGTGCACTAATTTGGTATTTTGACTGTTGTGTTGTTTTTCAATTTTTAAGCAATTTTTCTCAAGTCATGCTTCTTTTGCCTCCTTACATAATATTCTGATTTTTCTATGAATTTCTTAATATTTGGCAGGATTATTTTTGTTGAGTCTTCTTTTTTCCATTAGTTGTAAGATTTCTTCAGTCATCCATTTCTTACGATCCACCTTCTTTAATTGTTGGATAGCTGCTTCTGCAGCCAAACTGACTGAATTCTTCAACATTTCCCATTGACCATCAACATCCTGGAATAGGATCTCTAGATCAGACAATATATCAAATCTGTTCTGTACTTCTATGTTGAATTTGTTTTGTATTTCCTTGTCATTACTCAATGTACACACGTCATATTTAGTGTTTCCTGTTATATACTTGACTTTCTTTAACTTAACACAGTAAGTTTATGTACATTCAGTCTTCAAGTATGCATATAATTGTTATCGTTTTCAATCATTGAATACTTCATGATGAGGGAATGTATTTTCTTATGGAATAGAGTAGAGGAGATAACAAGATCGACAGTGGGTTCATGACACTTTGAGGCAATACATTTGATAGAGCCGGAGTTGAGTTGAGTGGAGAGCCGACATCACTGCGCTCAGGGCATTCCTTTACTTGCTCCGTACTCATCTACAACAGCCAGAGAAGAGCCTCAAAGGTAATGCTACCAATCGAAGTCTGAATATGTGTCCGCGTGGCCGTTTTCTCGAAGTAGATCAGTGAAGAGAGAGGGTGACAAAGATAATATTACAGAAACAAAAGAAAGAGGGAGGCGCACAAGAAGAATATAACGATTATGATGATGATTTGTCCCCCATTGGCTCGCTTTGAACTCAAGTGTAGTCCACACAGGTGCTACTATTTCTAGTGAACTGACCTGCTGTTTGCGTCTGGACTAACTTTCACTATTACCAAATATAGGAGAGTGTGTATACATACAGACAGTGCGGCATACAGACACGATGACAGGTATATAGCTGGTCAGAAAGACAGAATGAAAGAAAGAAAGAAAGAAAGAAAGAAAGAAAGAAAGAAAGAAAGAAAGAAAGAAAGAAAGAAAGAAAGAAAGAGACGATACTTTGACCACATACAACGTCATTACAATCTACTGATAACTATCATCATGTGGAAGATCGTGCTAACCACAACTGGCCACACAGACTCTCCATCCCTGACCAGCTCTCCTACCGCATGTACTGTCGTCCCGAAGGTTCACTTCGATGTTCCGCATACTCTATCGTGCTGGTCGACCACTGCCTCTCTTCCAGGAACCACGCCCTTCATCACTGTTCTGCCTTCACTCTGTTACGTGTGATATAGTCAAAGTATTTCCGTTTCCGGGACTGGACTCTGTGAGTCAGATATCTTCCGTGTTCGGATCTGAACATCATAATGGCCGGACAACTTATGGTAAAGGAGCTGGATAGTGATAGAGATATCAACGGACAAATAGTGTCCGGGTCTGGTAAGTGTACAGGATACCAAACTGTTCAATGGAAGCCGAAGATAGAAGATGCGGTATATCAAATAGTGTAACACTTCCCTGCGGCGATGGCACTTGATGATTGTGGTGATGATGATGATTATCATCATCATCATGATAATACAAGCGACTACGATAAAGTCAACGACCATCATGATAACGATAATTACGATGTTGACCATTATGATGATGATAATGATATTACCATTTTTATGACGACGATGGCGATGGTAATGATGATGATGATGATGATGATGATGATGATGATGATGATGATGATGATGATGATGATGATGATATTGTAGTCAACAATTAGAACGACGACGACCACTATGATGATGATGATGATGATGATGATGATGACCACTATGATGATGATGATGATGATGATGATATTGTAGTCAACAATTAGAACGACGACGACCACTATGATGATGATGATGATGATGATGACCACTATGATGATGATGATGATGATGATGATGATGATGATGACCACTATGATGATGATATGATGATGATGATGATGATGATGATGATGATGATGATGATGATGATGATGATGATGATGATGATGATGATGATGATGATGACGATAATAATTATAGCAATTATTATTATGATAATAACGATAATTATGATGTTGATGGCGATGATGATGATAAACCTACATCTATATATGTCACCTTAAAGAGACATAATACTGCAATTCAAAACATAAAAACATCTCAGATCCAGTAACACCGAACAATAAAATATGACCATATAAACACTCACTGTTTCCTCTCGTCTGTGCATTCATATTCCTTATGCCATTCACAAATGCCACATTCTAATGACATATGTAATGCATTATGAATGCCAGGTCAGGGAAATACGAACAGCACGGACATCGAGCAACACAAACGAATGAAATGACACAACCCCGACAGCAGAACAACTCACATACATATATGATGGTATCGCGAGTCGTGTGGACATCCAGCCATCGAGGGAGCGAAGAGAGCCGCGCTACTCGTGTCTCTTGGAGATCGCTGCTCGTTGTCTCTTCTTAAGACAACACCCAAGACGGAGAAATTGAGCGATGACGCAAGTGAGGCATCAGTGGCGGGCGAGAGCAACAAACTGACATCCGTCCGTTTGTTGAGCACGGCTTGCATCTCCACCGCGTGCCCTGGCAACCGTGGCGCATTTATCTCGTCATTATGTCGTTTTTGTGGCTGCTCAATTAGATCATTACATCGACTGTCTCCTTCCAGCATTGTTTATTGTTTGTGGTTGACAGGAGTTAACATTGGTCATACGCGCCTGGTGTCTGCTTTATAGTCTTTCATCCCAGACGGCAAAGATATCGGAATAATAAAGAGTATATATTGACAGCGGGACTCTGTGGCAAAGGCGTTACGGACGCTGTTCGTAACTCCGATTACCTGCGTTCGAAACACAGCTGCGACCGATTTGACAGCAGACCGTGTCGCGCTGGGTTTTAACGTCAAGGTATGTGGGGCTGGTCGTTCAGAAAGCAATGGCAAACTACTGAAAGCAAACATGCCAAGACATCAACAACAGAAGTGGTGGTGTTGACAGCGATGTCCTGTAAATAGGATATGGAAGAAATAAAACAGAAAAATAAAACATATACCGACAGCAAACAGCTGCTATACGAATGGATAATCATAGAGGTAAGCTTCAGTACACAACGAAGGGCGTCAAACAAGTATATGTGATGCCTCCTGATTAGTTTTCATTGCCCAGTGAACATATGAGATCTACAGAAAAAATGCCAGAGATTCTGGTTGGTGGATTTAATATAAATAACGTACGTTACGCTGGTGATACAGTCTTGGTAGTAACAAGTCAGAAGGAACTACAGGAAATGATAGATACGGTGGTTGTGGGAAGTGAAAAATACGAGTCTTAGCTTAAATAATTGGAAGACCTAAGTGACGCGATATCAGATAGACAGACAGACAGACAGAACAAACGAAAGAACAAACTTTATTTTCAAAGGGTTAAGAATCGGGCACGCAGGCCCGTCTAACATTCTGCCCTTCTATCACTCTCTTTCATACATTATTTCATTCACACATCATTCAAGGCTAACAAAGAACAGCAACAATATAAAAGATATGCATTATAAAGGCATGGGCAAAATGCGAACATCAAAACTACACGACACAGTAATATTAGATAATGGTCTGACACTTGTTATTAGCCATGTGGAATATACTGGCCTACAAAAAGAGGACTGGCTGTTATACTAGGGTTTTGTTATTATTATTATTATCTCTATTATTAAGGGGAAGGTAATCCGTATTGAGATAGTGTTCGAGTAATTTGCGATTATATGAATAGGGATTGGTGATGTCTTTGATTTCTTGTGGAAGATTGTTCCACAGCTGAGCTGCAGACTACGTTAAGCTTGTTTTGTGTAAGTCAATCCTAGGCTTCGGAATGTGTAGTATATTTAAACGTTTACTGTGTCTAGCATTATATTTAAACAATGGCCAAAGGTAATTTGGGGCATTCCGATGCAGGATTTTGTGAATTAGTTTAGCTTTATTGAACGTGCTTTAGAAGTAAACAAGGATATACATCTTTGCTTTATTGACTACACAAAGGCTTTTGATAGAGTAAGACATGTCAACATTGTGGATATGCTTGCAGATCTACAAATTGATGGGAAAGACATTAGACTTATAAAAAACATATATTGGAAACAACAAGCTGCCATAAGAATTGATAATGAAGTAGGACAATACCAACCTATTAAGAGAGGTGTTAGGCAGGGATGTGTAATGTCTCCAGATCTTTTTTCCTTATACAGTGAAAATATTTTCAGAAATGTAGAAGACCTAAATGGAATCAGCATTGGAGGACGAAACATAAATAACATTAGATATGCAGATGATACAGTATTGATTGCAGACAATGCACAGGATCTGCAACAATTAGTAGACGCTGTGGTTGTACACAGTGAGCAGCTGGGGTTGGAATTAAATTGTAGGAAGACACAGGTTATGGTCGTCACTAGGAAGAACGAAGTACCACAATGTAATATACAAGTAAATGGGAATATTCTTCAACAAGTGAATCGGTTCAATTATCTCGGAACAGTCATAACATCTGATGGCAGATGCCTTGAAGAGATTAGAACAAGAATCGCCATTGCGAAAGTAGCCTTTAGCAAGATGAAAAACATTCTGACCAATAAATTGATGTCAATTGAAACGAGAAAAAGAGTGTTGAGGGGATACATAGAGCCTGTTCTTTTGTATGGATGTGAAACTTGGACAATGTGCAGTCAAGCTGAAAAACATCTGATGGCTGCAGAAATGTGGTTTCTGAGGAAAATGCAAAGAATACCATGGACAGATAGAAAAACCAATGACCAAGTACTACAAGAGACAAATGAAAATCGTAGATTGATTAGAGAAATTAGACGTAGACAGTCAAAATTTTTTGGACATGTTATGAGAAGAAATGGACTGGAGAACTTGGTGACAGCTGGCAAGATCGAGGGGAACAGACCAAGAGGAAGACCGAGAGGAAAATACCTGGATGGCTTGGCCACATGGCATGGACGAGACAGGAACACTGAGCTGATCCACGACTCTGGTGATCGAGTGAAATGGCGAATCATGACCGCCCACGCTTTCCGGCATGGCACATGATTGATTGATTGATTATTGAAAAGCAGGCGTTTGCGGAATGGTAGTAACTGAAGGCGTTTATAGAGGCTAGGATTGTCAGACAGACAGACAGACAGACAGACAGACAGACAGACAGGCAGGCAGGCAGGCACGCAGGCAGGCACGCAGGCAGGCAGGCAGGCAGGCAGAGCATGTTCCTTGCCCGATCTCAAAGCTCAGTACGGCCCATCCTGAACCAATCAGCTCACCCTAAGAGAGTACAGTTCTCACGCTGGAAGAGTGGTATTCTCACGCTGGAAGAGTGGTATTCTCACGCTGGAAGAGTGGTATTCTCACGCTGGAAGAGTGGTATTCTCGTAGTGACAGGTATTGTAGAGTTAAGTCTCGTTCATACAGCTTGTTCGCCATCTTGAATTCCGTTGTCATTGACTACGAGATCTCGCGAGACGGCCACCGTAGTACCGGGCTGAATCCGGTTCCGGTAGGGATAATCCAATGGGAAACTAGATATCCCAAGACGATTCTGTGGCTGGAACAATGGCTCAAGTCCTGGCTCGAATAATTGGATTAAATGACCGGGCCCGATTTGTCGCTGTGTGTCTCTAGATTTAGCATCTACTGTCTACCACCATCTGTTTCGCCCTCTTCATCACGTTTGCCTTTGTGTTATATAGAGGTAATAACAATAACGACGAGACTAGTAATGATAATGATGGTGATGATTGGTTGGTTGGATCTCCTGGAATACTGTGATTGGATCTCCTGGAATAATGTGATTGGATCTCCTTGAATACTGTGATTGGATCTCATGGAATACTGTGACTAGATCTCATGGAATACTGTAACTGGATCTCACAGAATACAGTTACTGGGTCTCCTAGAATACTGTGACTAGATCTCCTGGAATATTGTGACTGGATCTCCTAGAAATACTGTGATTGGATCTCCTGGAATACTGTGATTGGATCTCCGGGAATCCTGTGATTTGATCTCCTGGAATACTGTGATTGGATCTCCTGGGGTAGGGTGACTGGATCTCCTGGAATACTGCTATTGGATCTTCTGGAATACTGTGATTGGATCTCCTGGAATCCTGTGATTGGATCTCCTGGAATTCTGTGATTGGATCTCCTGGAATCCTGTGATTTGATCTCCTGGAATCCTGTGATTGGATCTCCTGGAATTCTGTGATTGGATCTCCTGGAATCATGTGATTGGATCTCCTGGAATACTGTGATTGGATCTCCTGGAATCCTGTGATTGGATCTCCTGGAATACTGTGATTGGATCTCCTGGAATACTGTGATTGGATCTCCTGGAATACTGTGATTGGATCGTCTGGACTAATGTGATTGGACCGCCTGGAATACTGTGATTCAAACATCTCACGGGCCGGCGCTGTGGTTCATCGGGCATTGAACGCGTTTCACATTTCGAGTCGATGGTTAGAAATCAGTCGCGGGAGATTTTGAAGCCGGCCGCTTTGCGTTAATTTCGATGGCCTTGGGTGTCTGTTGTTCAGGAAGCAACGGTAATTATCTGAAAGTAAAGATTAGTAATAAATTACAAATATAGATAAGACACTGAGGTTAAATGAGGTACTTGTAATTAATACCCCCAAGTCAAGGACGATAGGTCAACATTTCAGTCCAACTGTCCGGTGTACAGGTTGAACCGTTTACCTCGGCATCAGCACACCGGATGTTTAAGAACACGCCTTCTTATCCATTCGGCCATGCTGACTCACGGGTGAATTAAAGTCGGGTGGTTTAGGCTGTGCAGGGTG